>JAOYMR010000027.1:3772062-3792204 GCA_025802075.1 Tenebrosternarchus preto | reverse complement strand
CTTGTCCACTGAGTGCTGTGTATCGTTCATGACATGGTTCCAGGTTAAAAAGGTTGTAGAGTTTATGTCTGATTTCTAAGTTTTCTGTGCTGTTAGGTAGTGGCGTGTTGGTCCTTATGTGATTATTCTGATGTCTTTGTCCACAGTCCCTCTTCCATAGAGCTTCAGCCAGTGAAGCAGAGTGAGGCTGAGCGCCGTGTGGAGAGAGTGGAGTTGGACTCGAGCTGACAGGCTGGGTCTCCATCAGTGAGTGCATTTAAAGTGAGGGCCAGGGAAGATTTGCTTTCGCTTCGGGGAGTTTGGCCTATATGACAAGGAAGAGGCCCAGTGTAGTGTATCAGCTGCATTTCTCACCGTGACACTTTAATAGGATGTGATATTATTCGAAATGTTTTGAAATAGATTGTGACAGACAGGCTACAGAATGGAGCAGTAGCAGGAAACTGAGTCCGTTTTTATGTGGCTCTTTTTATATGAATATATATTTGATATAAAGAAAATATTCTGCTGATATCAGACAATCTTGGTCACTAAAGCTGCTATATGAGAGAAAAAAATGGCACTCATCAAAACATATATGGCACTCTGTACTATTAAAATGCAAAAATATTTGTAAGTATTCCAGCAGTTTGTTAACATTTATGTAGAACGTATGTTTTTCTGGAACACTTCTATCACAGAAAGTATAACTAACCTTTTTTTAATTTGCTGCGCAATTGAAAATTGAATAAAACTACATGAGAGTGGCTTTGATAAAGCATTTCAATGTGTGTCACATCCTAAGATGTTTATTGTTTATTTCAATGTCTGTTTCATCCTAAGATGTTTATTGTTTATTTCAATGTCTGTCTTGTCCTAAGATGTTTATTGTTTGAATGTAATGCTAGTAGTTTTGAGTTTACATTGCATACTAATTTACATAGGACATTATATTTCATTTACAGATGGCATTTAATGACTGTTCATTTATTATAAGTGCCAGTGAGTCATCTGCAATTACAGAGAAATGAGTACTAAGTTATTATCAGTAGTAATCGATCATATATTCTAGACAGAATAAACAGAATTAGCCTTTCCCTTTAATGTACGTTAAGCTAAGGACGCATCTTAAATCATCTCAATAATCATCTTAACACTTTAATCTTGAAGTCGTTCAGGTGAGCCTGACTAAGGCAGGTGAGAACTGCATCTAGAGCTGAGGACGCTGTGTGGTGCCAGCTATAGTGGGCACAGACTATGCCAGAGTGCCCGCCCGCCACAGAGGGCTGCCTGCTGTCCATCCTATGGAGAGCGGGAGAGTGGACTTCCCACCCGCGACGACACCTCACCACGACGCCATTCACGAAGCACGCATGGCCGTCCTCCACTCTCCCCAGTTTGATTTTGTTTGATAAATGCACTGACTAGCCCTTTATGCATCTGAAGTGCTCAAGTTAATGTAAGGACAGTGACTTTTGTCTCTGACCAGTGTGAAAGCATTTCCCAGTGCCTGAATAAGCAACACACTTACCATGTGCAAGGTTTTTTGCAGGTGCAAAATGAGCAAGGAGACAATAACTGTTTAAGACATTTGCCCTTCCCCAGTCACTGATGAAAATACTAAAAGTGCATGCACAAACACTTTTAATGTTCATAACCCTTAATAAATGTGGACTATTTCTGCTTTCCTCACTGTCTTTGCAATCTAAGTAGAATCCTAAAGGCATTGTTATCCTAGTTCCATTCACTCGGAACACTGTTGCTGCCTTTGGAGCTGTCAGACGAGCATCAGTGTTATAGATTTAACCATTAGTGTCAGTCCCAGCTTGCAGACCTGCCTCCCTGAGCATGGCTTACAGGCACTGGATCCACTCCCCACTCCACTTTTGGGCCCCTTTTCTTCATCAGTCGGCAGCTAAATCCATCTGTCAGCCCATCTAACGCTTATCAAAGCCTCCCGCCCAGCAGAGCTGCGGATTCGACCCGTGTTCCCACATTCACCATGTTCCCACGCAATGTCTTCATTAGCCACCTGCGTCCAGGGTGCACTGGGTCACTGATCTCAGGAAAGTAGATTAAGTCATCAGGACCCCAAAGAGACCTGCAAAGATATTCCAGCATAACTGGCAACTGACCGTTGACATATGAAAGCTTTTTTGTGCTTCACATGTCAAGACATGTAAAGATACACATTTGTTCCTGGTTTTATTACCATCCTGGTTTAGTCTTACCAGTGCAAATTGGGGAATTATCAAAATGGAGCTGGAAAATGTATCACAGCTTACTAATGTAGAGATTTACAACTGCCGCATGAATGCTCTGGTTGCATTTTAGCCTTTGTTATTCATATATTGGTGACTATTGTTTAGTTTTTTTCTTTTACCCACTGTGCTAACAAAAGACTCTTCATCTTCACTCCTTTATTTGCACATATAATTTATCATCTCTTTTCCTCCACCATTAGTCTGTCTCTCTGTCTGGATTTGTCTCTCTCTCTTCATCTCTCTCTCTCTTCATCTCTCTCTCTCTCTCTCTCCCCTAGCGACAGGGGAGGCTTTGCTCTGATCTTGTCTCCTCTAGCGTCACAGGAGCTTGGAGTGAGTGAACGTTCTCGTGCTTCAAGCACAGGAGAGATAGAGAGGGAGAGAGAGAGAGAGCAAGGGAGAGCACAAGGGAGAGAGAGAGCGAAGGAGGGAGAGAGTGAGGGAGAAGGAGAGCGAGGGAGGGAAGCAAGGGGGTGGGGGCTGAGAGAGAGAGTGAGAGAGCAAGCGTGAGAGAGGAGGTGCCTCGGCACTTAGCTGCAGTAGTTGGAGGACAGTGGCGGCTCTTAAAACGGCACTGGCTGCTCCGCACTGTTCAGCTGGAGCGCACTCCCTTACGCTCGGACCAGTCCGAGTCGGAGCAGGAGGGACTGGGGAAGAAAGGGCAGGTGGAGTTCTTCAAAGTGCTTCGACCATTTCCCAGGACACTGACCCAGCACTCCACAGTGACATGCAGGAGGCACTCTGTTCTCCACAGTGACATCCAGGAGGAACTCTGCTTTCTACAGTGACATCCAGGAGGCACTCTGCTCGCCACAGTGACATCCAGGAGGCACTCTGCTCTCCACAGTGACATCCAGGAGGCACTCTGCCCTCCACAGTGACATCCAGGAGGCTCTCTGCTCTCCATCCACCTGCAAGACATCATCCCCTTTTTCACCTTTCTGCTGGGTTTGCTTTCTTTCTCGGACTGGCTGGATTTGCCGGGTTCCCCAGAGCCATGGGGCCTGGGGTTAGGGGACCACTGAGTGTCTGCACGTGGAAATGCGCCGTTCCCTGCCTGTGGACACTGCTCTTACTGTGCTGTGGAGTCCACGCTCAAACCTCAGGAGACAGCAAGACAGTATACTTCTGGGAGACAGGTATGACTGCTGCTACTTTAACTCTTATGATAACTGGGACGGTAGCGCAGTTAGACTAAACAAATCCCCTAAGTGGATTTATTTTTGGCCCTCTTAAATGTGATAAAAAAAAAACATTGAAATGAGGATTACTGAGTCACCTTGAAAGTGTGCTCTTTTCATATTTAAAGAACAAGGCTAATTTTGTCCCAAATAACTCAGCAGGTGACTCAGATATTAATAGGCTTGCAGTCACTACTGACCCACTCTTCATCATGAAAACGGTTACATTGTCTGTGCAATGATGCATTTATCCTTGACTAAATTATGACTAAAGACTCATTTAGGTTTGAAGCGCTGAGACAGGGGCTAACATAAGTTACAAACAATCGTTAGAAATAAGTGGATTTCATTTGCTTATTAAAAGCAATATGGTGGGTACATTTCAAGATGGATTGATTTGTGTAATTGCCTCTGCTGTTCTGATATACAGAGATATTATTAATAGACTACATTAGGTAAAGATACTTACACATTCTACGAAGGTGATGGACATTGCTCTACAGTTTCATTTCATTTTGCACAAGAAGTCACCAAAGGTTAAAAGTGTACCCTGATATGCAGTAAATCTAAGAGTGTTTACATGTTACTGGACAGTAGGCTGATATGTGTTGCACCTCATTTCTGGCGACTGGGCCAGTTGGAGATGCTGAGCGGGAACACGGGGGGTTGTTTGTTTTTCACTTCTGTTGCTCATGCAGTGCTTCGCTGTCTATGTGCTTGTGCGTGTGGGTTGTTTTTCCCAAAAGAGGACGTAGTTGAATAAAGAGGTTTGGAGGGGCAGGATTTATACATGTGAAAGCCAAGCGCTCGATCATGGTGACTGGGAACGTGGAAAACACAGCCAGCACGCGTCTCGCTCCCAGTCTCCGTGGTTCCCAATCGCACTCCGATCAGACATGCGCCGCACAGCATGGGAGACGCGGCAGTGCAGATCCGCTCGAACTTCCTGCTTCCCAAAGGTGGGGCTGCTTAAGGGCACAGAGAGCAGGTTGTCTGGTTCTTGTGGGGCAGGGGGTGCAGGTGGCCTGGGATCCACCTTCCCCTCATATATCAGTGGAGCCAGAGCCGGAGCCCCTGCGCTCAGACGGCTCGATAAGGTTATTGAACGTCTCAGACTACTTAGGGCAGCCATAGAGCACAGCGTGTTGTATGCATAATGAATCCAGCGGACGGCCTGCGTCAAACTGCGGGGAGTTGGTTCATCTCTCTTTTATTGCTTTCATGAAGGCACAATATATCTGCCATCTGCTGTTGATGGAGACGCTCTGAGAGGAGGTTCATGGCCCCTGTTTTTTCCGACATACTTCAGACAGTGCTTGAAGAAAGAATGGCATTTCACAGCAACAACTTCCGAAGCAAGAGCTGCAGGGAGATCTGAAGTTGACTGTGTCGATATAGACCATGGCTTATGAAAAGTATGAAAAGGTCTAGGTGTAGTTTATTTGAAAGCAGTCGATACACACATTCAAATGTCACAAATGTTGGAAAATGCATGTGACATTTGTACAGTAACATTATATACCCTTTTTTATATTCAATACACATTATATTAAACCCAGACGCACTTACATCACAATCTATGAGTGATTCTCACTTGATTCTTTGATGTTTCTATATTGTGAGTTTAATGTAAACTGTCCTTATTATAGGACTCTTCTCTTTCCCTTTACCGTGGCCAGTCTGGATTGCTCCAGAAAACACCAGGTGCTTCTCCCTATTTTTGGGGCAACAATTAAACCTCTCCTCCCCCAGACACCCTCGTCAGTTTGCTGTTTTACCTCACCTATCTCAACCTCATGTCTACTCTGCGCCTCAGGAAAATATTCAGCCCAGCAGTTATTGAACAAACAAGGAAGTGTTAAACTTCATGGTTATTCTGAGTCTAGATGACAAACAGAGTGACTTTTTCTTGGAAACTGATGGATCATTCAAGTGCATTTCCCAGCTGGTGAACACTTAATGCCACAATTGAGATGAGAATACAGCAAAATCCAGTTAATCAACTGATGTCACGAACAAATGCCACGTCTGGTTTTAAACCTCTGTCACTGACAAAACACGCACAGCTAAAGAGTTCTCCCCCGAGAAGCCACATCATGCTAACATTAACAAATTTCATAGTACCTTTGGAGAGCTTTAGCCTTCTCTTGGCTTTCACATTAATTACTCTGTAGGGGTGCAAACACATATTTAGCACAATATCTTTGTAAAACCTGGAAATTGTGTCTTTTTCTTTTGTCTTCTTGGCTTCTTTATCCCTTCTTCTCTCTCTCTCTCTCTCTCTCTCTCTCTCTCCCTCCCTCCCTCCCTCCCTCTTCCTCTATCCCAGTAGTATTTTTATCTACAGTGTTCATTCACTAGTGGAGGAGGTGGGTGAGAGGTCTGCATGTTTCTGTGGGCTCTTTAACAGTGTCATTTTGATTTCCTGTGTAATGATTAAATGCGGCTGTGTTTTGCACCTACCGTGCTTAACCTCTACACAGACTTTGACAAGTTCTGCTAAATCAGCACATATAGTAACTTCTGTTGAGCACTTATAGCTGCCTTCACCCTTGCTAGTGACTTTTGGTTGTTTTTCTGTTATTTTCTACAGAACAGGAAAGTTCTTAAGTTCTTCTCTGCCTAGCGTGTAGATCTAGGGTGTTCTTCTCTGGCTTATCATGAAAGTCTGTTGCTTTTGCATGTTCCTCAGTAATGATGCCTTTGTTCATAAAAGTTTGTAGTAGATACGATCAAAGTGCTAAAACTTTAGACGTAGTAATGTAAGAGACTGGTAGCAATCAAGAGCACAAGCTTTATGTCACACAGCAAAAGACTTAATCCAATCAATAGAAAACCATCCCGAGGATACACTGCAACCTTGTTCTGAGCAATTCGAATAGAAATAATAATAATAAAAAAACTTAATATATATGCTGGGAGGATTTAAGAACATTTCTTTCAGATGTGCAACTGTGTATCTGTCATTGGCTCCTTCAAATTGCTCAAGTTAGTTCTGTGAAAGCATATTAATATCACTCTTTACAGCATTCATTTTCACCATATCTGGAGGCAAATGAACTCTCTCTGGATATAATTGGTTGGCTACTACTTTACACCCTTGGCAACAGTCTTCAATTATGGGATATGTATATAAATTATCATGGCTGTCTTGGAGTTCATTATTCTTTTGGAGTTTTTCAGTTGGCATTGATTTTTTTAAATCTGTAAAATGCTTTTTTTTTTCTTATGTGGTTGTCTTAAATGCATTTCAAAGAGGGGAGCTTTGGTCTGTGTTCAAGGATTAATAAAAAGAAAGCTAATCACATGGCTGGCAAATGAAAAGAATTGTACAAGCAGACCTTCAGATCTTGTTCTCTGTTCCACTGCATCAGCACTGTACACCATCAAAATTCCATGAGTAAAAATGAACACTCAAAATCTCTCCAGAGCCAGAGCAACAGAGCTTGATGGATGCAAACATTCAATCTACCCAGTGTTTATCACAGGTATCTCTTCACCTCATCTACCATCTTCTGCTATCGGTCCCTAAAGGTGAAGATAGTTAGCACAAAGGGATAACTAAGATTACCTCTGGGAACACAGGGTGTGGAAATGTCAGTTAACTTTTATAATAAAGTCTCAGATGAGAAGAGTTTTTTTTGGCAGTGGTAAATCGGCAGAGGCTGGATAAGAGCATAGAGTTTGGCATGGATGAATCTTTCAGGTCATTGTTTCACAGTGTTACCTTCTCCACGTATCAAACTCATGTTGTTGCTTGAGATTTGGCAGTCTGAGCACCTAATTTTGCTTAAAAGCGCTCAGAGATGTTCTAAACTTCTCTGGCCCACTAATAATAAGCCATTACAATGTGAATGAATTCCATGAATAAAATCCGTTCTTTCAAGGAATGTTTGATGTCTTTCTCCACTTTTCTTATCTCTTCTGGCATTGTAAGTGTTTAATCTCTCTTTTCATAGCTAAACTATTATCCGTATTCTGGAGCTATTGAAGGTCATCATATTAAATTACAATTTCCAGTTTTTCATTACAAAACTAAGATACAGTGTAATAGGTTAACATTTCCTTATTATGTAATAGTCAGGTCTTTGGAAGTCTGCTCTTTCTCTCCAATGATAGTTTTCACTCAGAAAGTGTTTGTTTAATTTAAATATCAAGGCTTATACTAAGGCCAGGTCATTACTGTTGCTGCAGTAGCATATTGTGTGGATTGTAGATTGCTTTTGATCCATAATATTTATTTATTATAAAATAAGAGGATTGGCAGATATCAGTCATATTTGTATTGGTTCAAAATGTTGTTATTGTGCTTTTTTAATTCATTGTTGTTAAAATGACAGATGAGTGTCTACACTTCAGTCTTAGCCTGAAGGTAATATCTGAATATTATTCATTGTTTATGTGATGTCATTTGTAATACACAGAGAGTCGTGAATGTGCTCTGATTTATATGTGACTCAGTAAAGTGACTTTTGCCTTCATTTGCAGTGCATCTCAGATGGCTGATTAAATTATTCAGTGTTTGTACTTAGTGGCCCTTATGAACTGTGAACTTCCTAACATGAACTAAATCCTATGAACTAAAATTCTATGTAAATTCAGTCACTGACCTGGGCTCAGACCTCACAGGTAAGAGATATATGACTGGGTACAAATCTAGTCTAAAACACTTTGGAAGAGGACAACTGACACTTAAAGAGAACTCCTAACTGATATAGTTGATAAAAAAAACTATCTCTGCTTTCATCTCAGCTCTTCTTAAAAATAGTCAAAGAATGGTGACAGTGACAGATGTAAGACCTCAACTCACTTCAGTGCTACATGTCCCAGTAGTGGAAATTCCACCAGAGCCACAAAGAGCAGATGTGATTTTTTTGTAGTTACATGCCTAGTACAACAGGTCCAGACAAATCATTCAAAATGTCTCCTTCTCATCTCCTGTGAGATACATGACACCGCATTCAGTGGCCTGAGAGGAATGGAATCTGAGAACTGTGACATTTATTAGTTGGCCAGTCCAGCTTCAGTTCCTGTAGGTAATAATGCTGTGGAAAGGTCAAAAGGTCTTGTACTTTTCTACCCTTTGGTTGTGGAAGATCTGTATGCTAAGCCTCTAATGTGATGTTTTAAGTATCATTTGCTTCATATTAGTTTGTAGTTGTAGCTGTTCATAGCCATTAGATCCAAAACATGAGTTGGTGGGCTCACTTTTACTCTACTTACACTATACAACATCACAAGTAGAGGATGCCCCTGTCTGCTGTGTCCCATGGTTTGGATCTTAGACACTGAATTCACATCAGTGAGAGCACCTTGGTCCCCTGGGAATGAGCGACCGTGTTTGTCTTAGTCTGTCAAGCATACAGGAAATGGTAATTTTGCCATTTGGGTGCTCGAGAATGTTATAATGGCTTCTGAGGTGATTGGAATGTTGTCCCAAGGCTTGAATGGATGTGTTCTAGCAGAAGAGTGTCCATGTGGACTTGAACACGGTGGGAACGTCAGTGTAACGTCATCATCGCTCGCGCTCCAGACAATCATCTTCGACAGGCTCCTGGATTAGACAGGCATGGCCAGATGATCTCAGAATGGCCATGCCCTTCCAGGATACAGGCAGTGGACATCATCCTTCTCTCTCTTTCTCTCTTCCTCTATCTCTGTTTCTGGAGCTTTGTCACTCTATCTCTTCCTATTGCTATTTCAGCATGCTCTCTCTCAGTTTTCTTTTCACTTTCTTATTTTTACCTCTATCTTTCTCTCTGTCTCTATCTGCCTGTCTTAATTAGCCCTACAGTCTAGTATTCTCTGTAGGCCATGTGACACCCCATCCTTCCTTCTGCAAGCTTTCCATCCATCCAAAGTACTACACAGTTCTGACAAAGCTGTTATTGCTTTTGTTTTGGTTAAAGCTACGATATTATTAGTTACAATCGAATGTCTTTATATGGAGCCGCACATATTGAAACTTGAGAAGGATGTGAGCTGATATTCACACGGCAGCTAACGGGAAAACCAAACCGTGTCCTTGGTGCACTCAGTGGAAACATTCACGATCCATTACATTCCATAACGGATCAGACTTGAAGTCCTTGCCTTTCCTGACAGCTGGCCTAATTCCATGGGCTAAAATCAGGAAAACGACGCAATCGTCAGTGCAGTCCTTTGTCCACCCACCACTTCTCCCACAGCCTCCTGGCTCAGAGAGATCATATGCCCGATTCACCCATGGGCAGAGAGATGTGCTGCTCTTCTTTGTATTCACACCCTAGTGCTCACAGCTCCAGGGGCCTGTGCAGTGGCCTCAAGATCTAGCACAAATTCATTTCCATTACTCCACCAATTATAGCTCACCCCAGGCAACCGACACAAGCTCACACCAGGCATGCCTTTTCTTTGATTATTGTGCCACTTATTCACAGCTTCCCCCTCCGTGCATTTGGTCAAAACTGATGTTCAGCCTGCATTTATGTATTTGACTATGCAGTAATCCCATCACATCTCAGAAGACTTTGATGTTGCTGAGTAGTCGATATTCCTTATTATATGGTCACAAAGTGTTTGTAACAAACAGTGTGTGGATAACACATTAATCTACAATCACACCATAATTGGATCAACAACAAAGGAGCACTTCACAGTTCATACTAGCATTGATTCTGAGCTTACAGGGAATGGCAGTAGGCCCAGTTAGCATGGTCTTGTTTGCATAATTACCTTCATAATGAGATGAAGTGTTAACTGGCCCTATTTGTCTTTACTGTTACTGACTTTAGCGACTTCTGTATTCACTCTGTAATAGAAAATGCAGAAAATGTCAAACTTTATTCAGAGTGTCAAGCTCCATCTTCTGCTTTTGCAGATGTCCACTCCTTCTTGCTCCTGTCCAATGACATCACCCTGTAATCTGCTGTCTAAGGTGCGTGGATGTCCAGACGGGGTGTGGGGACTCCTTACACCACATAGTCCTGCCTAGTTTTTCCTCCTCCTGTTCTGCATGGATCACATGGACATTTGTCCGTCCCGGGCGAGTACGCAACGTTTGCATCCTGTCTTTAATGGAGATTGGGCTTTTTTTCCCCAGTGAGGGGATTGGATTTACGTTGCCGTCACAGCTGTCAGTCATGGTACAAACCCCTTTACGCCATGGTGACAGCTGTAGTCATAGCAACGGCAGTGTGACGACCATATTTCATTAAGCACTGCATCGTTTTGAGCTTTATTTGCTCTGTTCTCTCTATCACACACTTTCTGTCTGTCTCTGTCTTTCACTCTATGCACTTATCCTTTTTATACAGTCTTTGTCCAGATTCTTGCATTCGGACTGCCTGGTTTTCATATGAGTGTGCATTAGTCTGTTAGCAGTTTCCACAAGCGTGGGAAGCGCTGTGTTATGCAGAAATTGCTGTAAACTCACATTCAAATGATCTCTGTGCCTCTGCACTTTTTCCATGACAACAGCTCACATGCTGTAGCTCATGCACAAGTGTGTGTGTGTGTGTGTGTGTGTGTGTGCGCACGCATGTGTGAGTGCAGTAGACATGTGTATTTAGGTCAGTTGTCACTGGTGCATCTTGTCCTTCTGATGAATCAAGGAGGTTGTACGTCCACTCATTGCATCCACCACGCCCCTTTCACTCTGGCCTGGCGTGATGTGAACCCCACCTCCCCCCACCTTCCCCCGTGATGGAGGTATTTGTTACCAGAACAGAGTTTAATATCATTCAAACTCTATCATATCTCTCAGCATGCGGGTTGAGGAGTCTTATCTCACTATAAAACCATGAGAGAGTGTTTGAGAATATGTGTAGCGTGTGTTTGTGTGTGCACGCTCACGCACCTGGGCGTGTTTATGAGTGTGCGCTTGCTTGCGTGTATGCAAGTGCTTTTGTGCATGTGACTATCTGAGTGCGTGCTCTGTTTTGATCTGACCACACCATGTGCAAGCGTGTGCGTGAGCATGTGGATATATCTGTGCTTACGTTGGTTTGCTGTGATGACCCAAGATGCCAGACAGCTGGTATTTACAAGCTCACAGAGATGCCATGTGGAGAGGTGAGGGAGGGATGCAATCTTGCATGTGTCCTGGCTCCTCTATTGACACAAATGGACCATCGTTATGAAAGAGGAGAGGACAGTTCATCCCCGAGCACTGCACTGCTGTCACAGCTTTGTAGTAGAGGGCCTCTGCCTCTGAAGATTCATCAGAACAGAGGAGAGAATGGAGAACAACTCACTCCTTCCTAACTCTGTAAAAAGATTCTGCAGGAAGTGAGGGAGGGGAATATATTATTTCATCAGCCATAGCTGTCACCACAACTTTTGATTGATTAAGTCAGATGACGCTTCTTTATTAAATCCAGTCTTGTGCTACACTACTTCAAAACTGATTAGCGAAGTACAGGGCAATAGGGTATTCATAGTTATTCCTGGGAGGTTGGAGAGGGTGTTAAAAAATGACTCCCCATGTCAATTTTTTCATTAATATCTAAAATACGCAATTCTGTCTCCTCAGAGGACAAAACATCTTATACTGATTGCTATCATATATTACTAAAAAATTGCACTGCGGACAAGAATGAACAGACAGGAGAAAAATGACTGAAGCTTCTTCTGAACTGCCCCCCTATGTTCTCCAAAACTTCCTCCATCTCTGCCAAGACCCAGACTGCATCTGATCCAGGGGAAGTGCGCCCTTTGGAGCAGCATTGCCTGTTGAGTCTTTTTGATCCTCCTCCTAGCAGGGAGGCCTTTTTGAACGCAGCTCTTTGAATTTCAGTCATGAGACCCTCTCCGAGCTGAGGCCAGGTTCCACCATCAGGGCACCCTTTGGAGATAAATGTCTCACTCCGCCCTCAGACAATTTCATTGCTCTGAGATTATTTACTAAAGATAAGCCATACATTGCTGTGGCTGATACTTAAGAATCAAGAATAAATTTATGGTCTGATGTTTTGGCTGTTGTTTGTTACATGGGTATGTGGTTTGGTTGTAGTGTGTTACATGGGTATGTGCTTTGGCTGTTGTTTGCTACATGGTATGTGTTTTGGTTGTAGTTTGTTACATGAGTATGTGTTTTGGCTGTTGTTTGTTACATGGGTATGTGTTTTGGTTGTAGTTTGTTACATGAGTATGTGTTTTGGTTGTAATGTGTTACATGGGTATGTGGTTTGGTTGTAGTTTGTTACATGAGTATGTGTTTTGGTTGTAGTTTGTTACATGAGTATGTGTTTTGGTTGTAGTTTGTTACATGGGTATGTGTTTTGGTTGTAGTGTGTTACATGGGTATGTGCTTTGGCTGTTGTTTGTTACATGGGTATGTGTTTTGGCTGTTGTTTGTTACATGGGTATGTGTTTTGTTTGTAGTTGTGTCAGGTAAACAACTATGACATGCCAGAAATAATAGTTAACCACGACAGATCTCACTGACAGCTCAAAAAGCAGCCTGTTGCTGATAACTACTGTAGTTCTGCTTGTTTAGGATGATGTCACTTCTGTAATGTTAAATGGATCCTTATAGTCCTGTACAGGACTGTGAGTACGTTTGAGTGAAGTACTCACTACACTGATTGATAAATTATTAAATGATGTATTCAAGGCTTCAGTCAGGAGACACAGACAAATGGAACTATGTGTCTTGGCTACTTAAACCCAAGCCCCTATTTGATTACAGGTAATCCAAATGGAAAGGATTTGGCACGCACACACACACACACACACATATACTCTCTCTCTCTCAATCTCTGTCGACCCCCCCCAATGTGATGTGATTTAATTTAAAATGGTGGCCAGGTCCAGATGTCACAGGAGGGCTGGAGGAGTAGAGAGGTCTCCTTTTGCTGAGATAAATCCCCCCTTCTCTGATGCTGTGGTTCATCGATTCCCTCTCTCTTCTCATCTTCCTGTCGTTTAGTGGTCCAGCTCCGATTAGCCCATAACATGGCAGCTTACTTTCAGTTTGGGAAATAGAGAATTATAGCTTTTTAAGCCTTAGGGGCTATTGCAAACTTTAGATCTCTAGGTACTGAGGACCTGTCTGTGTATTTGAGATTGGATGTGTAAGTCCAAATTAAAGTTTAAAGACTTTTTTTCAGGCCAAAGGAGGCTTTAGATCAAAACACAATTGTTTATACAAGCTAGCTAAGGTTTAAACATCTGACAGCATCCGTTTCTTTTACTTTTAAACATAAACAAAGATACAAAGTAAAGAGTGTCTGTGTGAAATAATCGGGTGTGTTATCATGCAACTCGAGTGTATGTCTGTGTACGCGTGTGTTCGTGTGTCTGTGCGTGTATGTGTGTGTGTGTGTGTGTGTGTGTGTGTGTGTATGTGTGCGTGTGCATGCACTCTTATTTACTTCGGCCTTCTGCAGATGCAGGGCAGAGATTTCTGGTAAGTGGTCATATAATCTCTGAGGATAGTTGTGTTTACACACACTCTGTAGCAGGAGGTGGTCAATGGCTGACAGACTCCTCTGGACACTTTGGATTTTCCCAACATAAGATTTTCCCCAATTAACCATATTAATCAACCCAGAATCTGAGGCCAGGTTTCCTGCTGGTTTTGGCCAGGTCTCCAACTAAACCACCTTGCCTTTTGTCTTTAATTACCTGATTAACTCATAAATTTCAGGTCCTATATTTAGAAAGAGTGTCAGGGTGAGAGTACTGATTTATAATCACCTCATCTCATCTGTTTCATCATGTTCATTATGATATGAAAGGTAAGAACTGATCTCTGATTAGCCCTCTCATCCTTGGAAGTCTTATGAAGATGGCTCCAGGAGATTAGGAGACAAGTTGTACCAGCGAACTGAAACCATTAGTGGGTATATCAGAGACATAGCCCCAGGCCTTGACTGGTGTGGTAACACATAGTACAGTGAGCAGATGTGCATCCGTTTAGGTAATTGCAAAATGATTAATGAGACTCCTTCTGATGTAATAATCTCATTACTGAACCCAAGATTCATTTTGGAGCTTTTACAGGTGGGGAGGAACAAATATTAGCTTTGTTACTCACTGTGTGAAATACTATGTTTAATGAACACAGTAAATAACCCAATACTGAGCAATTCAGAATATAAAATGCAAGTTTAGTTTATTATGCCAATGTTTAATATTACTTAATTAGCACTTGAGAGGTTGACATTAATCACTGGATTAAATTCCACAGTATAAGGCTTGAATATACATCTGTTCATGCCTTGTCCAACCTATATTGATCTATTGTTCTTTATCAGCTAATATCCATGTTTCTTTGTTCTATCTGTTATGACAATGCTGCTTGTTTGCACAAAGTGATTTAATTAGGCACATCTACTCTATAGATGTACCTTATATTCTGCCGTACATTTTACAGTGAGTTCTTAAGTTATAACCCACCACTATCGCATCACTACTGTGTGGTTATACTGCCCTAGAGTCCTGTAACCTCTAAATGTTGTGTTATATTCTATTGGCCTTTTTTATCACTGTAAATGCAATTGTAAAAGCTCTATATGTGAATTCTGTTTATTCATACTTAGCAATTATAATAAACTGATGAATTCATATATTTTAGATATACATACACAAAAAAATGCAGACGTTATGTGGCCTTTTGAAAAACAGGTTGTTTATTAAACAGACCACTGATAACATGGCATACAACTACCAAGAAGAAGACATACTAATGTCAGGCTAAACACATTAGCCTGGCCATAAAGCATTGGTAGGGTGTGGGGACATACAGTAGATGTACCTAATAAACCAGCATCTTTAGATTCTTAATGTGAAACGTCTGATTTCCAAGAAGAGCTTTTTGTAGAGGATCGCATTCAGGGCATTGTGTTCCTGTGATATTGAATAAAGTGGTTGGTTTAACTCCAAGCTAAACCCTCCTCAGCTATGTTACAGCCTGATGACAGAATTTCATTTTCAGATGGAAGAAAAATAAAAACAGATGAAGATGTAATCGCATGGCTTAAATGATTACTAATCTGAGTTGTGTTTAAAACATGATGCCAAGTCATAAGGTTTGTGTGTGGCCTTGAAGCATATCTCCTGAATGGTTGCCAGAACCTAAGACAGATCCATCTGGCCTATTAACAGAGATGGAGAGAGAGAAGGAGAGAAAAAAGAGAATGAGCATGTAGGTGAGAGAGAGAGTAGGACTGTGAACACACACACACACACACACACAGAGGCACACATGCTCTTGCTCCTGATCTCAGTATCTTATCTAAGCAATCTCTCCACAAAGCCTATTTTTATCTTCACTGCTTATCAAAAGCTTTTTTTCCCTGTCATGTACTTCAATTTAATTTCTGGAAACCTCTTTGAAGATAAGAAACATTTTTCCTTTTCTTTTTCTCTTTTGTGTTATGTACATCTTCTTAATTTTTATGCTGTCTCTGTGGAATTAATTATTTGTGTGGAATTAACTTTACTCAATTTGATGACAAGAAGGTCAAACTATCATCTGCAAAAATTACTGGCAATTTATCATAATTTTTATCAAGAAAAAATCACATAGAAAATCTTAAATTTAAATGAGCTGGAACTGCTTTGCAACTCTGACACAACATTATATGCTTTCTTTTGTCTCCTCCCCCCAGTTCAGCACGTGTACTTCAGTTGACTCTTCTTCTCCCAGAACACTGGGAATATATCACTGTTTTCTGAATTATTCATTGGTTTCATTCCTGTTTCCACAGAAGCTGAGTGTTTGGGTTGATTATATCATCGTCCACTGTGTCTGCTGCCTCTGTGCTGGTCCTGGAGGGAATAACTACACAGCACACATAGAATTCAGCATGACACTCAAATAAGATGTTCAAAGAATTACATGCTGTCATGCTCCTGTGCTGAAAATACAAAGCAAGGAAATGCAACCACCCTGTACACACATACAAACATGCTCATTGTTTTCAGGGACAAGTGGTTTTACCTGGCCCACTTATGAATAACAGCAGGAGCTACCGTGAGACATGTACCATCCACACCTACTCACTGTTCCTGCAGTGGAAAGGACAGTCTCTCTGTAAGCCATGCCTCTTTTACCAGTGTCCACCAATGCTAGTACTCCTGCAGAGGGCACATCCAGAACTGATCTCCATGAGAATTCATGCTTATCGCTCTGTTAGAGGGACGGAAGGGATGAGAATATCTCCACTAATCCTGAGTCGTCTCCAGTGGACACCATTATTGCCTATCAGTGAGAAAAAAAGCCTGGGAAACAGTTCCATATCTTCTCCAAATCTTTCATGAGCTCCTCAGCCTCTGATTGGTCCCAAATGTCATCCCCTGCTGTAGATTATTAAGATGGAGTGATAAAAATGTGTATTTTTTGCATTTAATAATCACTTTGGAACTCTTTGGCCAGTTTGGTCATTTCCTACACCCTGTGGCTCCTCTGCTTCTCAGTGTTAAAACAGTACACCAAGTTTATGCTGGCAGCACAGCTAGTGGATTAGAAAGAGCCACATCACCTTTTCTTTTTGAGGGATTATGCCATTGTGATCAGTTACAGGTTTGCTAAATTGCAACGGGAAACGGAGTGCTTTCTCGCTGGTGTTGTCAAGACAACACCTTGAGAACAAGAGCAGGGGATGAGGAGCAGACCCTGGTTCTTCTGAAATGTAATCTCCCTGTTAAATATCTTGCAGCAGATGATGTGAAAGGAACGCAGTATCCCAAGGCCGCACTGCCCTGTTCTAATCGGGTGTGATTGGGCTCTCGGTGCCCAGCCCACGTTTCTCATCTTCCCACACGTGCAACACATGATCACTTGTGCAGGCTTTCTGGTTGACTTTTCTGTGTCTTCCTTCCATCTCTACTATGTTTTCTGTGAGGCACTTGCAAACTCTGGCAGTACTCTGGCTGAACAATAACACCCCCCCCCCCCACCCCCCTGCTGAGGTTATCCTGAGCTCAATTAAAATCATTAAAAGACAAGTGCTAGCAGCATAACAACAAACTAGGACAACTTGTGCTGCAAATACAATGTACCAAGGTAGGCAGCCGTGATATGGCAGCTTCACTGGTGGCAAAGCTCAAACAATCTGGTGGAAAGTTCTAATTGTGTGATGTGATTAAGAATGGGGATGGAGATCAGATGATCAGAAATCTGTTAACTGTTAATCTGTTACTCTGTTAAAATTTCTTGTTGCAGTATGGCAATTTAAAAAAATACCAATCTGCTTTTTTTGTCACAGCTTATTTGACTGTTTTTTGCATGCATTAACTTACCAGCTTCAGGTCATGTTACTGGATTATAAAATATTGGCCTTTATGTGCAGAAGCACCATACAAAATCATAAAGAACTTTGTTGCCTTTAGTCCTTGAAACGGCCTTAGTCCTCCTTGTATGGATTTTCATTTTGAACTATTTTTACTGGTAGTATGGGTCATTTTTCATGGAAATATAAAGCCCTCTATGTTTCCTGCAGTTGACAATTTATATTGAAGAATTACTTTAGATTTCTCCATAAAAACAGCTTCTAACAGAGTTAGTCGACTTTACAACAAGCTTTCACTGCAAGTGTACACAAAAGAGCAAAAAACAAATAATGAGAGTCTCATAGTCTTTATAGCATAATGATCCTTCTTAGAGCAAGTATCAGTAAGAATGTTTTCTAAACCATCACTAGGATGGGTTTGTTGAAGTGAGTCTGTTTTCTTTACACTCCTTTAGTCCTCCATCCTGTGTGTTTTCGCACACTCATATGTCTAGGAAGTCTTCCAAAATGGCCAGGCTTTTACAAATAACACCTTAGGGAGGGCACATGACACAGTTTCTGTTGAGTCAGTGAGTTCGGTCTGCAACCTTTGTTCCTATTTCCTCAGGCACGTGTTCCTTGTTTGGCACATGGCACCATAACTTTTTACCTAGTCTTCTAGATAGTTCTTGATATTTTGCATAAAGATTTACCTTGGTGAAATTCTGTGGTTCTAGAGTGTCAGAAGTACACTAATGATGGTTCTGAATAGATCCAATGTGTTCAACACCATTTCTTCTGGCCAAAAACCAGCGTTTACTGTGATAGGAATCTAATTTATGGTCATGTGGTTACAGTGAAATCTCGTCACAACCAAAACCACAAGTCCAGCGCTAATGCTAATAACATTATATCTACTGCTAAATATATGCTTGCTGTTAACATTGTCTTTGTGGACTTCCCCTGTGTTCTGTTCTATTGTGATATATTATGATATGAACAAAAGCACGAAAGTTGGGAAATGACAGACTCATGGACCCATTCTTAAGACTCACAGTGCCATCATGTACAATACTGTACCAACAGTTACATCAAAAGCATTCCGGGTATGTTAAAGGTTTGTGTCAGAACTGGACAACATAAATATAACCACCTGTTTCCACCTTTAAAAGTAATTGCAGTTTCTATGGCGATTTGTCGAAGTAATAAGTTTAAATATCACATTTAAAATAAGCTTAAATATTCATCCGCACAGGCAATTTTTGGTTAAAGAGATAAACTTGCTAATTGTTAGGCCTATATTTACTTTGTTGTTAATTTTAGAGGAGGGTGTCATGATCCAGCTATAGTTTGATGCCAGTTCTAACACTCTTTTTCTCAAAACAGCACTGAGAAGAGCTTGAACAAAAACCAAACTCACACTATAAACTATATACTACCAACCGGTAGGCTTTCTCTGACCAAGTAAAGTTTCTCAGCCTATAAGCAAGGCAGCCCTTCACATCACCTCTAACAGATATTCCTGTCATGAAAATATAGGCAGTAAGAATAAAATTCTTCATACCAGAAGCAAATAAAAAAAGTTTAAATAAAGTCAGCAGAAGAGATACGTACATCCTAATAAACCAGCTTTTTTATATTCAGTTTGTACTTATTTAAAATGCCGAATGTTTTTAGTAGGTTCACATTTAAAGGCAAACAGTTTTCCATAAAAACTACATGTCTGGTCCTTCCTGTCAAGAGCGGGAAAAACTTGATGTTGTGAAATTTGTGTTTGCCCCAACAGGATATTTGCAACACACCCACGCCACACACAAGGCTGTAACGTCATGTACACATATGGTATATTCTGACTTGTGCACAGTTAAAAGTCTAAGCATGAAATTTATTCAGCACTTGTCACTCTTGGTTTCATCAGCAGAGGCCATCAAGAGGTCTCTCTTTCAAACACCTGAATATTAAATCCAGGCCCAGACGCCTGAGCACAGCACTCTGTCACACCAGCCTGGTGTCAAAGGCTCTCACATAAAGTTACAACGCTGGAAGCCAGACCAAGAGGCTGATGAACCTTTGGCCAATTACTTGCCCTAAAGTAAAATATTTTTTCATTGCTTTCACTGCAATTACCATTTTGACAGGGCAACTAGGTTTATATTCCCATCATACTGAAAATTAATCTTGTAACTTGTAACTATCTTAATGACCCCAGGAGTATAGTTCTAACATCCTCCTGGAGTTGAAATCAAAACCATAAGTGGTCCTGTGGTCTCCCAGCGATTAAGAACAATCCTATTTTATAAGATAATTCTGATCTGTTTAAACTAGCTGGGTTAAGGAAACTCTGTGGCGAGAATGCTAGATACATTCGCCTTGCTTACACATCAACACACTGTTCCACAGTACTCTCGCATCAGCACACCGTTCCACGGTACTCTCGCATCAACACACCGTTCCACGGTACTCTCGCATCAACACACCGTTCCACGGTACTCTCGCATCAACACACCGTTCCACGGTACT
>JAOYMR010000027.1:3711359-3771962 GCA_025802075.1 Tenebrosternarchus preto | reverse complement strand
CTCACATCAACACACCGTTCCACAGTACTCTCACATCAGCACACCGTTCCACGGTACTCTCGCATCAACACTCACATTAACACACCGTTCCACGGTACTCTCACATCAACACACCGTTCCACAGTACTCTCACATCAACACACCGTTCCACAGTACTCTCACATCAACACACCGTTCCACGGTACTCTCACATCAACACACCGTTCCACGGTACTCTCACATCAACACTCACATCAACACACCGTTCCACAGTACTCTCACATCAACACACCGTTCCACGGTACTCTCACATCAACACACTGTTCCACAGTACTCTCACATCAACACACCATTCCACAGTACTCTCACATCAACACACCGTTCCACGGTACTCTCGCATCAGCACACCATTCCACAGTACTCTCACATCAACACACCGTTCCACAGTACTCTCACATTAGCACACCGTTCCACAGTAGTCTCACATCCCAGCGTCCCTGGATGAACGTAAGGATAGTGTACTCAGGGGAGTGAGCAGGAGGTTGCAGTGAGAGGGACAATATGACTCCCTTTATCTTAATGTATAAATAAAGCCCATGATCCCTGCTTAATTAACGGGTGTGAAATGCATCAGGTATGTGACGCCTTTACTGTTTTCTCACGACCCACCGGTGTGCTGTTAAATTGAAGAGTGAAGCACTGTAGGTTTAATATGGAATCTAATCAGTGTAGTGAGTACTGAGGAAGTAGAACATGGCAATAATATGTTTATTTGAGGGTGCAATTTATCTTTTGAAAATTAGTTATCATACAGAGGTACTTACTAGATGAACATTTTTCTTTAGTACCATTGTATAAAATATGTTAGTTGATTATATATATAAACTCTTGTTTTTTTAGGCACTGGCCAGTCCATCACTTGGGCACACAGACAGACACACAGGACAATTTTAGAGTAACAGATTCACCTCATCTCCATGTTTTTGGACTGTGGGAAGAAACCCACGCAGGCACAGGGAGAACATGTAAACTCCATCCAAGTGGGGACTTGAACCCAAGACCCCGTGTTGAGAGGCAAAAGCACTAACCACAAAAAAAAAAGCAAAGAGACTGCATAGGCAATTCATTGATTGGGTAAATCCAGATCCCAGGGAATGCTACAAAGCTCATCTATGCCATTTGCCATGGCAGTAAACAGAACGCTCCAAGCCCAGAATATTCTCTCATTAAAAGCAAAGCATCATATACATAGTCTAATATTTTTAGGACACCATAAGGGAATGTTATTGCATGCCCTAGGAAACATTGCTAATAAATCGTCATCATCTAAATGTAGTAATGAATCCTTCCATCTGTCATGGTACTGTCATGGATCTCTAGCATCACTTTAGTCTTCTCAGAGCAAATAGAAAACTGTAAGTTGTCTTTACTGACAGACAAGTCCATCTTAGATCAAAATATACTTACAAGCATTCATAATGGGCCTGGATGCCAAAAATAGATTAACCCCAAATTCAGACTAATTTAGACTGCCAGTAGGCCTATGACGTATCTGGATAACTAATTGTTTTGAATTTTGCGTTTAAACACATTAGTGACGCTCTGCCATTAAAATGCTATAAAAGAATTAGTGCCATGACATCATATTACTCTCCTTACTGATAAAAATTATAAGTGGAAATGTAGGAAAAATTCAACGCTGTTGTCTTCTTGTTCTAAGGTCTGAGAGAATTTAAATGAACTCAGTCCTACATATTACATTTATTCATAGTGTTACCTCCCCTTTTTCAAGTCCAGGGTTTGAAAAGTTTCATTTACTCAATGGGTTTCACTCAAGGGCAAATTAACTCAAATTAATTATTTCAGATAAAGTGATATTAGAAAAATATGCTATTAGATATGACCAGAAATTGTAGAGCTTAATCAATATATTAACTCAATATCCCCAAGTATTATTTGCCATGTCATTATTTCATACAAAATATCATCATAAAATTGTATTATTGTATCATTACTGTACAATCTATATTAAAACAACTCTTAAATATGAATAAATGCCCATTTTATAAAAATAAATTATACAGAATGTATGCAAAATTGCTTCAAATCTTCATATTCTCATTAGTATTTCTGGTATGCAGTTCCCATGTGTTCATTTTTGGAAGAATGATGGTATTTTAAATAATGGAAGAACTTTGGAGGTGTTGAATCACAGCTGAACCTTTTGTGTTTGGCTCAGATAAGTGGGCCACTTTAAAGCAACGAAAAAATTGGTATTTCTTATCAAATCAAATTATGTTCTCATTGTAATGCTATGTATCTGAAGCATTAGATATTGTCCTAAATTCATATGGGGTTTTGGATGAAGCTATGATTGAGGCAAAAAGAAAGATTTGCTGAGATCTCTGTGTTTGTATAGCAAAGAATCAGAAAAGACACAGTATTATGTGCAGGGGTCCAGTTAGATACACTGTGACTTTTTACACACACACACACACAAACACACACAAGTGACTTTACATTTATTTATTTGTTTGTGCAGTTATGACTGATTATTTCTATTGGGCTGGGAAACATGAAAACTCAGTCTTGGTTTCTGCATCAGAAAAATGTGTAATGACTCATAATGATTTGCAATAACATCAGCTCTCCCTTACTTCCTAAATTATTTAAAATAATTCTGTATATTAAACTCACATCACATCAGTTAAATCTGAGAAAAGCTGATACTTATTCATATGTGGACCAGCATAGCATCTGTTACTTATACATTCCTTGGACATTACAGTATAACTAGTATAAATCAACAACATCACTGTTGAAATAACTCTTACAATGTCCATGTGTGTCCAATCACTATATGAACACCATTGGCATTAATTCAACATTGACGTTTTTGCTACATACATACAAGCATTCTTTTCTTTTCTAAATGTCACATCAGCCTTCTCTACGACTGACTAGTGCAGGTCTCATCCCTGGTGTTGTTTGGTCATGTGACCGGCTTACCTCTCTGCTTAGCTTGGTGTAGCAGTTCTTACCCTGCAGAGGGGTTCTGCACCATTCAGGAGCCCAGGGTTTCACTAATGCCTTCGACCCCAAGGGCGGATGGGTGGAATCAGGGCTTCTTGACTCTGGGAACAAGCCCCCACCCCGTTACTCTCTTCTCCAATGCCCCACCCCCCAACCCCCTTTAGGGGGTGCGTTTATGCATGTGCCTTGTTTCATCATCAGGGAGAAAAGCAGAGCGCTCACTGGTACTGCATTAATATTTACTGTGGTACCAGGGGCACAAACACATGCTGCGATTTCTCATTGCATCTATCCATTGGAGAAAAAAAAAGAAAGACAGAAAACATCCCAGTGTTTATCCCTGGAACGTATTGTGCTCTAATAGCACAACACCATTAGGCCTTTCTGGGGTTTTTCCAGTTGTGCATTAAAATGGTTTATTTTCTTTCTTCAGCCAGCGTGGTGACAGTACGTACACGGTAAAGCTTTAAAATGTGCCATTAGAAACACTGAGTTTCTAACTCCCCTCATTCTGATTCCTCCCTATTGATTAGTACCTTTAGGAGCAGGAGCTTTGATGTTTGGTTGCATTTATTATTGAATATGCACTTCAGCTCATCAAAGCGCAGAAATGTAATCATGGCACACAAATGTTGGCAGCCTCTGTTTCGAAGATATATTGAGACCTCAACCGCTAATTACATTTATCCCAGTGAATGCTAAGCGATACTGGGGAGCAAACTGTTAGTAGCCTAGCTAGCTTTGCGGTGAGTACAGCTCTTCCTGCGTCCTCACCCTCTCACCTCACCCCCTATCCCCCAATATCCCCCAACAACCACACCTTAAGGCCCACAGAGTAGGAATTTTGTCTTAATATCAAGCCATACCTCAACAGGGCAGGTCTCTTTTACTCAGGGCAGTGTATATTACACTGCTGTCAAAATTGCCCCAATTTAATGAGAAATTATTACAATGTTGTAAAAATGTTCTTTTTATAGTAAGAACTTTTTATAGATGCAACAAGACATCAATAAAACAGTATGTATTATGGTTTAATTAAGGCCAAGCTGTGTTTGAAGCAGTGCGTTCAAAGGCTGAGGCCTCCAGACAGACTTTTAGAATATCATCTCGGAATGCTAAGAAGGTTTTAATATTGCTCATGTCTGTATTTCTGGTGCCTGAGGTTCTCTCTCACCTCCTTTGTGCTTTTCATTTTAAATCGGGGCAGGAAATTAATAAATGTTTATATCTCCCTCATTTAGACATTTTCTAAATGGCAAAGATGGTAAAGTATTTACCATCTCACTGAAAGGTGTTTTTTGGAAACCTATTTGTGTTTTGGTGGAAACATTTTACAGTGTATCCTTTTTATCATTTTGGAAGGGAAAGATTTATGTCTTTCATATGCTCTACATTATTTTTAAACTGCTGCATAGTGTGCAGCAGCAGAAGTGATTTGTACGACCTCTGAAGGATAAATGTGGACATATTTTTGATATTTAGTAGTCTTTTAAGTCGGCTATTTCAGTCAAGAACTGAACTTTTTGGTTTTGTTTTTTTTAGGTCATCTATATGTTAGAATGCTATAATAAAATAACTAAGACTGACTGTGTGAGCACTGACCGTTATGCCACGGGACACTGAAAAGTTGTTGTGGATTGGTCAAAGCCTGTGTAGATGGCTACGTAGAGGATTGCTTCACTGAAGCACTTTCTTCCGAAACCTTGTGAAGGCTCGTGAGAGACAGCACGGTTAGGTGCTTCCTGCGGAGTGGTGCCTGAGAGAATTCGTCCCACTCTCCACTAATACCCTCTGACTGACAGTCTTTCTCTACTGACCCGACAGCACGGTCCATTCCCAGGCTGGGTGGGAGTTCAGTGAGAGTTCACTAACCTCAGCCAGAATCACCCCTCAGCTGTGGGAGGAGCACGGCTGCCCCCGCACTGGTTCGCACCCAGCAGGAGGCTCGGCTCTGACGCCCCGCTCCCTCCCTCCGGCTGTGGCTATCTTCTGCACTCGTCCGTCTAGCTGAGGGCAGAGAGGCCGGGTCCAGCCCCACAGGGCACAGCGTAGAGTGCTGAACTAATGTCATTACAGAGAGCTTTTCTCAACGTTGCTCCAGTAATACTTATGCGGGTATTAACATTCATGCCAGCTGAGCACAGCACTACCATAAGCAGCTGGTCTCTTGATACGCAGAACGCAAACATACAGCGTAATTGCTGAAAAGCCTGACAGGTCTTCTGTGCCCCTAATCAGTGTGTGGTCCCATGAGACTCGATGTCATACAGCCTCCTCACTGTCTGCCTGTGTCTGTGGGAAACTTGTGTACTCCAAAAGCCAGTGGAAAAAAGTCAGCTGAAGAGTGAATAAAAACCAACAGTAATGCTGACTTCAGTGCATCGGCACAGAGCTTCTAATTTCCATCTTGGATTATGGCAGTGAAGCTTGCACTCTCGCCTGCACCTTTTCTCTCTTTCTGTTTTTTTTTTTTTTCAGATGGCTGGTTTCTGTTGCTTTGATAATCGCTGTCTGACACCCCTTCGCTGACACCGCACCAGAGAGTGCAGACTTGAAAACGAAATCCCACTGTTGTTAGCAGAAAGCTTTAGTGAAGCTCGCATTTGCCAGGGGGGGAGATTATCTGCAGGAAAGCAGCCTGCTTTTCCACTCTTTCTCTTTCACTTATCTGCTCCCCCATCCCCCGAAAAAAACAAAATTTTTGAAGCCGTAAAACCACACCGTGCAGCCCCAAATTGTGGAGGACAGGACGCTGTAATATACCTCAGAATCTCAGCCCGTCGCTTCACCGTCCGGATCTCTCACCGAACTGCGGATCTGCCATGGATTTAGGAGCGTTCAGGCCAGGTGCAATGGTGAGGAAACCTGCACTCCATGAACTCAGATTCAGAGCGACTAAATTCTGGCTGCCACTAGTTCAGTGGTTATTGCGCTGTCGAGCCTATATAGGCTACATGGATAGGATATGTGATGCTGTAATTGAAATTTGATCAAGTGCAGATTTGTTTAAGTGTAGACCTCTTCACAAAGTCCCAGCTCAGGATGCCCCACCACGGTACATGATGTCCCCTCATGGTATTGGTCTATGTCACCCAGCAGGTCACACTCAAACCCCACAACATTCCTGTGCTCCAGTCGCCATGCCCACCCATACACACAAAACAAATCGATGTGCAATAGGCAGTCAGGGAATAGACTACGGAGGGGGAGGGTGGGGTTGTATATGAGTATGTGAGTGGATGTTGTCCAGTTATTTCTTATAGTTATTCTTCATTTGTGCCGGCCTGCAGATAACCATGGTAGTGCACTGCGTCCTCTTGAATCGCCCTGCGCAGAACACATTGACTAACGATGCCTTTCATTCTTGGGCATGTTGGACACGCCCACCTCTGGTGAGCCGCTTGGTGCCTTCCTGCCATTCACACTCGCTGTGGTGTAAACGAGGTCCCACTGCAAACGAGACCTTTGCTCTCAACGGGACTCCCCTCCCGTCGCCTAATTAAGGAATGAGTTTAAAAAAATAAATAAATTAGCAAGTTTTTTTTTCCTGCGCCGGAGGCCTTGTTAAGGGTTGCGTGTGAAGTCAACGGTGGTGCAGGCAGAAGACGAAACACAGGATCCAAGCTGCAGTGATCAAGCCAGGGTTGTGTGGCAGTTGTGGAACACGGAACACAGCCACAGCAGCTAAAGGAAGCAGCAGGCTGGACTTTTGCTACGACCACAGCTTGATCTGACTGTATTAGCCGCTAGCTGCTGATCTGGTCCTCAAGCGTGTAGATGTGGTCCCACTGCTCATGCTGATTCATTCGAGAGCATCCTTAAGAGCAGGCCTTTCCCTCCACTGGTTCAAAATTATATTCAAGTTCTCTCAGATGTCTGTTTTCGGACCTGTGCAGACGTTTACAAACATTTGGAAAAAGAAGACAAACATACTTACCGTCACAGACCAGCAATCTTAGCAATTATGCTCCATCTTAGCAATTAGGCTGCCTTGAAGTATTGTGAACAGCAGGGTCTGATACGCTTTCTCTGAGCTTTTTCTCCTGTCTGTTCCACGTTTGGAATTTGATGCACATTTCTGACGTACAGCAGCAGCAACAACCCTTCATTAAAGTGTAACTTATTTCAGCAGCTTATTCCGTCAACATTCAGGGGGCCAAGGATGTAGCAGTTAGCCCATTCAGCTTTATTTTATAAACAAAGCTGGAGATCCTCCACACTGAGAGAGGAACCAGCAAGGAACCAGGCACATCAGCTTTCAAGAACTTGAACCTTTTTCACTCCACAGAGCTGCAGCTTTGGGGTGACCAGGCTTTCATTTTTAAATCATGTAACTAGACACATTTTTTAGTGTTACAATATAGTAACAATTTATTTAGTAGTAATTCAGCAGAGTTACTGAATAAAATGCATGAAGATTTAAGTTCATTCAACAAGCTTGGAGGGTAACCATAGGTAGCTTTTATAGACTTTTCAATGAAAATGTGAATTTTCTATAAGCATATTTATAACAATTATATATCAGATATAAACATATGAACATCTTGCATTTAATGGGCCTTAATTTGTCTTCAGTTGTTGAAACATTTGCAGCTGTAAAGTCTTTACTGGTCCATTGTATGTACCTTCTGGTTTCTGTGTCCTTTGCTAATCTGTGTTTTTTCTGCTTAGTGGAATTAAAGAGTGTTTTTATGTCACTTTCCCAAATGTATATGTTTAGGATTTATAATATGTTTTCCTTCCTGTCCCACACTCTCATGGTCCTGTTCTGTGCCCTCTGCTAATCTTCAGGGCCGTGGGGAAGGTGCATGGGTATCGAGTGTGGACTGGGTGGCAGTCAGAGCCGGGCGGTGTGGTGCGCCCACGTGGAGGGTTGGACCACACTACCCACCAACTGCCTCCAGGAGGCGCGCCCCTCCAACCAGCAGAGCTGTTTCCGAGTTTGTGACTGGCACCGGGAGCTGTACGACTGGCGACTGGGCGCCTGGGGGCAGTGCGTGCCCGTTCTTCCTCGCTCGGCCGGTGGACACACCGGTACCTGCTCGGAGGCCGAGGAGGGCATCCAGACACGGGAGGTGAGGTGTGCTCTGAGGGCTGATGGCTCGCCCGCTGCCGATGCCATCTGCGAGTACTTCGAGCCGCGACCTTTGCTGGAGCAGGCCTGCCTGATCCCGTGTCCGCGGGACTGCGTGGCATCCGACTTCAGTCCCTGGACGTCCTGCTCCAAGACGTGCGGCCTGGGCCTTCAAAACCGCGCACGCTCAGTGCTGGCACCGCCGCGCTTCGGCGGCCTGCCGTGCCCCAACCTCACAGAGTTCCGTACGTGCTCGCCAGGCCCCTGTGATGGCAGGGAGGCAGCCTTCAGCCTGCGCGTGGGCGCCTGGAGCGCTTGCTCCCTGCCCCCAGCGCCGACCGCCACCACCGGCCAGCCCCCCGGCCGCGCCGCCCGCCAGGCCCGCCGCCGGAAGCCCAAGGGCCACGATGCCGCTCGGGACCCAGAGACCCGTGAGCTGATCAAGAGCAAGAGGAATCGGAACCGGATGAATCGGCAGGAGAGCGAGCTGTGGATCGTGGAGGTCGGATTCCAGGAGCGGCAGGTGGCCTGCATGCACCGCAACGGCAGCACTGTGTCGCTCAGGTGAGCAAGGGACTGTATCTCTCCTCAGTTAGCACAGCCAGGGTTTTTTTCTTTTTCCTCATCTACTCCAAACATCCAGCATGATTTAACAAGCTCATCACGAGACAAGGAAACCTCCCTAGTGAGCAATTTATTTAGCACTGCCTTCCAGTCTGCTGGAGCTGAGAGCAACTTCCACGGCTCTATCGCTGTAGACTGGAGAGCTTCTTTGCCCCTCTGTCTGGGGGATGACAGGCAGGGGACAATTGTTCTACACTCTCCCTCTTTCCCCCTTCTATCTCTTTCTGCCAGCCTGTCAAAGTAAAGGAGCACTCCCTCTTTCTAGATGTCTGTTCTCCACTGTACTGATGACATTTCTATTCCTACCTAACTGCCTGATGTAAATGAAATCTTGGCCAACACTATAAAAAAACAACTTTTAATTTCTTTAAGCCAGTCATTAGAGAGAAGCCCCTCCCCCAGTTTGTAAAGTGTACTGTTTATATAAGGGCCAGGAATGGTGGAAAAAGATGCGGCGAACACAAATGTTTTAACCTACGGCACCCAGATATCATCTTACATAAACCCAGATTGTGCTGTACTGGTAGCACACCCACATGGCCTAGTAAAACCTGTGCCAGGGGTTAAGACCTCAGAGCTGGTCCCTCTAACTGGGCTGTGTGGAGATGAACAGAACAATAAACTGGTGTCTTACAACCAGAGAAATTTGTTTTCAGTTGTCAAAAGAACAAAAGAAGCCATTAATAGCCACAGTTTAAATTGTGTAAATGTCATGTGTTTTTTGACTGCCCCCACCCCGTACATCACACGGAGCTACAAGACGTATTGAAACCTGTTGTTTTTTTACCTGCTGTTCCTCCAAAAGCATCCCATTTTACATCACTCAAATCTCCATTTAGATTTATGTAACCAATACTATCAAATTGTCCCGACTTTAAAGTACATAGCTAAATGGTTACACCAGTTGTACGGTATGTTGCATACATTTGCCATATTCAAATGTATTCAAGCACAGAATCCAACCAATAATTCGGTATATCCAATAAGTCGATATAATTTACTACATAAATTTCGTCCTGATATATCGAAAGCAGACATTAGACGATTCACAATGTTCCCAGAAGCATACATTTAAATCGTTGACTTGTTTATTTCTGCCTCTGAAATATTCATATTTGTTTGCCACTTCTAAAAAGTGGAACACACTTTCCTCTCTAGCAGTTTCTGTGCGACTTTTACCAGTAGTCCTCTCATTCCATTTCTTTTGATGTACTTCACTGTCTGCTCGTTTTCTGTAAGATTCTGTATCGATTCTCACCGACATTTCCGAGTTATAAGATATGGTAGAATATGGTATAAAAATGATTTCCCCAGTGGTCAAGTTCACGAAGAATCACCAGAATTCTCGGGTGTTTCAAAGGCACCTCATTCTTATTGAAACTGTCAAGCCTGCATTTATTCTGCATGTATTCTTCTCGTTCTGCCCACTTCAGAGAACATTCATAATTTAGACAGAGAGAGAGAGAGAGAGAGAGAGAGAGAGAGAGAGAGAGAGAGACAGAGAGAGCGAGCGAGAGAGAGAGAGAATGAACCAAATTATGGTGTATATGAAGAACATTACTAAGAACTTTCTTTACACTCGCTATGTTAAGTTTCATTTTACTCCATGCTATCTTTAACCACGTTTCTGAACATCACGTGAATACGACTTTTTTTGCGTCTTCTTGTTGCTGGAATAGCCAATCACGGGCTATTGTCATTATGCTACGCTATCATTATGCCGCCAGTTTCCGGCGTGTCTTAATCTAAACGGCGCGGTATAGTGCGCCCAGGTTGGACGCTGGCCTAAGGTAAACATGGCAGTAGAGGCAGCCAAATAGGAGTCTGCTAAATGAAGCTGGAATGTAACATCCACAGCCTGTAATTAGCTCTAATTGCTTGTCAGCGGTTTCACCTCGAGACGATTGAGGCAGACAAAGACAAAATGCTTCTCTTTTTACCATTATGCATGAAATTACTGGTCACTGAAACACCGTTAAAAGCCCATGTAATTATTATTGGCAATTCTGGCAAAGAAGTATTTGAGGTAACATGAACATACTGATTATGGCGAACAGTGACATTCCGATCGATTAATTGTTAAAGGACTACATGTGGAAATTGAAGTGACACGTTCTCATAAATTTCAATTTGACATTTTTAATTCACTATCAAGCACATCGTCGCTTAAAGCAGGAACTTGAAATAACAATAATTATATTAAATCTCGTTTAACACCGTGTAACACAAACGTTTTGAAACAGGATTTAAAAAGAATAATAATAAAAAAATGCTGTCGTAACTAAAACATAAAGAAATGTACATAATTCCAGATGTCAAAGCAAAACGTAAAATTTGATTGCAGCCACTGTCCCCACTGGAGTCTCCCGGACCTGCACCAGTCCTGCCTGATGCCCAAAGACTGTGTGCTGAACGAGTGGACTGAGTGGAGTCCCTGCTCGAAGACGTGCAGCGACTCCAGCACTCCGAAGGGCATGCGCAGACGCAGCAGGCAGATCCGACAGCTCCCTGTGGGAGGAGGCACAGAGTGCCCCCCACTGGAGGAGAGGGAACCCTGCGAGCCGCTGGGAGACGGCGTCCCACCCTGCACCGCGTAAGTGCCTGCCGCCAAAATCCTAAAGAGGAGGGATCTGAAGGATTATGTTTAGCAGTGGGATTATTCTTAGCAGTGGGATTATTCTTAGCAATGACATAAATGTGGAGTCTGGGAGGAGGAATGAAGATCAATTCTTGGTCTTAAAATCTTATACAATTTACTTTTTTTAATTTGAGTGTTTTTAACATGTCCATTTCATGTTCGCTCTCACACATGAGCAAAACTCCTGTCTGTATCATGAATGACATCTCTGTTTTATATATCTGTTTTATACAGTATATCTGTTTTATACATCTATTTCAAGCTCAGGGTAGTCAACCTCATGACCATTCGTTCAACCATGGCTGCCGGTTTCCATGGAAATGCTCTTAAAAGCACCAAATGCTGCACACTAGAACAACACTATCTCAACGCTAACTCCCCCAATCGTGTGTTTCTACGGCACCAGGTTGGTGGCTTTCCATCATCCTGCTTTGGCACACAACATGCCATAAAACAGCCCCCTGGTGTTAGGACACTTACACAAGCCCGAGCGGGCGCTTCACCCACAGCGGGTCCCGGTTGCCCCTGGCCTGCCACCCTGTACCGGGCGCAGAACAGAGTGGTGGAGAGAACATATGGTCTTTGGGCTCAGAGCCCAGGCCTGGGCAGAGAGACAAACGGTGCTGGTCCTCGGAGGGGGGCCCGTACCTCCTCTTATCTCACAGATGGCCCTCAGGGACAGAACGTTGAGGTCGCACCACTGAGTCGCCAGTACCAACCCTAAACACTTTCCCTACCTTTCAATTAGAGAACTTGAGAGCGCACGGAGAAACCGCTCACCTTGGCTCTGCTGTGTTCCCGTGGACCAGCATTTCTAAGACAGGGTCAGCTTCATTAACTGTGCTTTCCCCATCACTGATCAAAGCCATGATGACCAGGAATCTTTCTTTGGCATAAATGTGAAATGCCTACTGGGCATTTCCATTTTCTAAAGACCTTCTGTAAATTCGAGTGATCAGCAGACATAAAAAGCACTGCTGTGCCCCAAAGTGCTGGCATAGCTAGTGCTGAATAAGAACGAGCCAGAGCAGTTAGTACAAAGATGCACTGCTAATTCCATGGTGTTAAACGGTTCCTTATTAATGCCTTTAACATTTCTGGGTGAAGTGTACCTTTAACAACTACTACTCAGCCTTAAAGGAAAAATGGGTCAGGCTGGCTAATGTGTTGTTACAAATGCAAAGGAACTGGAAAAGGACACCAGCACTCTCCTCTAGTGCTGAACTGCAGCCAAGAAATAAGAATAGCCAACAGCTTTATAACCAATTAGCAGCACTGCATAATAGAGAGAGTGAATCATTAATACCAGAGATGACCTGCACAGAGGACAGATGTGAGAAAAAATGTACTGAACCTTTTGAAATCGTAAATTCTACAATGAACGGCTCCTGACACAGTTTATGAACCTCTAGCAAATGACCTATTGAAACAGGGATAATTGCATCGGAAAGTACTGTAGAAATAAGGCTGAATCAGCTTTTGTTGAACTGTGCTCATTTGAGTTTAAATTAACTCTGCAGAGCAATCTTAAACCAACACAACATCTACTCAGAGGTCGTTAGATTAGTTACACCTGTAGGTTCTCTATGTTTCTTAGTCATTTACGTATACTTACAATCTATGACTGATGGTAGCCTGGATTGTTTCCTGCACAACTGTGCCACATTGATGAGGAGACTTTCCAGTTGATGTCTGGATGCTCTCTGTATGAATATGCATATATATATATATACACACTGTATATATAAAAAATAAATAAAAATATATATATAATTGATGCTATATTCACTCAGGTGTTTACATAAGTCATTTTTCCTTTTTCCAAGTGCATTTAAAGTGCAAACACATTTTCAAAGCATAAGTGATGGTAACACCAAGGTTGTGGGCTTAATTCCCAGGTAGCAGATGTACTATCACACTGATAAATATAACACACTGTGAATAACAGTGTCTGCCAAACGCTTTAAATGTAAATTGTCTTCATAATTATTACTGTTAACTTATTTAATTATATTTATATACTGGAATTGCAGTAAAAATGAAATGTAATATGTCAGGAACATTTTTTGTCACATGACCCCTACAGCTACACCTGGAGGACCACAGAATGGGGTGAGTGTCGCGTGGACTCGTTGCTAAGCCAGCAGCACCGTCGCCGTGGCAACCAGACTGGCTTGTGTGGGGGTGGCCTGCAGGTGAGGGAGGTGTTCTGTGCCCGGACAAACGAGGATCTGCTCTCTGATCTGAGCAGCTACCAAGACAAATCAGGTACAAAACCCCGCCTCCAAGACCCAGTGGACCTAGTGGGCCGAATGTGAAAGCGCAGTTACAACATGCACATCATTAGAAATGATACTGTCACAGTGACAGTATTTTTAAATGTTACAATAGTTATGAGATATTTGCATATGGGCCCTAACTTATGGGTGAACAGTGCAAAACAATTAGGTTATTGCATTTCTTGTTTGTAATATACCATTTACCATAAAGTAATGAAATGCAACCAAAGGAGGTGTATTTCTGGCAGGAGTGAGTTGGAACGCTTAAATCTGCAGGGATTTATTCCTGGTTTTCTTAGAGAATCAGGCTCTAACAACACAAAATGAGCACCATCGTTTGCCCATCCACCCACTCACGTGAATAGGAAATCACACATTTTCATACAGATTGCATCAGCACTTCCCTACATACAGCCACCTCCTTTTAGTGGCACGCTTTCTAGAAAAAGACCTAATTTTTGTCTTCATCCTTGCCTTCCTTCCTCCCTCTATCGCTTCTTACTTTTCGCTGTCTTTCTCTCTCTGTCGCTCTCTCTCTCTCTCTCTCTTTCTCTCTCTCTATCACTCTCGTTACATCTGTCTCTCTCTCTCCCCAACCCTTCTTTCCTGATTCTCTCGCACATCCCTTCAGAACTGTGTGGAGAGACCGGTCAGAACACGCCCATGTTGTTGCATTAGTGTTGGCACTTCTCAAAGGCGGAAATGTGCCTGTAATCGCTGCAGAAGAGCTTTCTGCCAGGGGGCTCGGCAGCTGGTACTGGTTGGAGAAGCCTGGTTGTGGTTGGTACTGGTTGGCTGTGTGTGGGGTTGGGTGGGTGGGGGATTGGGGGGGCAGTGACTTATCAACATGGAGCAGGGGACCTGTCTCTTTATCATGGTAACCAGAACAGGCAGGGAGCAGAGGACCAACACACATAGAGGATTTCTCTGCGACATACGTTCTACCAGGAGGAGCAGGGGGGAGCAGTCACAGCCGTCCAGAGGAGGAGGAGACAGTGACTGGCATGTGAATGACGTGCTTACGAGCACTGGGCCACAAAGCAATGACGATTTCTATTCTTCACTCAAGAGTCCTTGCACTGCCGAAGTATAGTAGATGATTTCTGCTAACATTTTAGAGCTGTCTGAAGAGTAAGAGGACATTCCATTACCAGTGGACCAATGGAGAACATTACGAAAACTCTGAATTGAAACCAACTAATATTGACTTTAAACATCTTAAGCAAAGTTCTTAACTCAAGACACAGCAATTTATCCCAAGTTTGTCCCAGGCAGGTTTATCCCACATGGTCGTGTGACATTCCTATTTCTAGAATGTGTACTGGTCATAGACATCTTCCCTTGTGCTCCACACTACAGCACTTGTGTTTGTTAGCGATAGATCTTCTCTCTGTGTTGTAGAAGGCCAGCTTGGGGGTGTTCAGGAGTCTAATGCCCCTTTCTATCACATATGAAATCGCAGGTAAGGTAGAGCAAACCAATTCAGTTCTCCTCTATTAAACTCCAGCCTTAGGACCCACAATTCCCTTCCTGTTATGGGAGCCCATTTGTGCTACTCAGTATTTAACTGTTCAGCTGATAAATCAATTTTATTAATTAGGAAGTGTAGCAGTTGATGGATAAATCTGCATATAGGAACCTAGGACCAGTGACAGCTTCTCTAACGATCTGAATTGATTCGGGTTCCGCCTCCTGTTACAATGGGCAAGTCGATAATAAAAGAGAGCGAATTACAAAGAATTAAAACAACGTAATTATCATTCACTTGGTTGCCACTTTGTGAAAAGATTTAATTACATTTTTATTATTGAATACTGTTATTTTTTTAATTGATTATTGATTTGCCAGTTGAATTATTATTTAGTTAATTGATTACTGAATGGCATATGGGCCCATACCTCTTTCCAAAGTCTTTTTTTTTTTAATCAAGCCGTTTCAAATCACTTATTTTCTATCCATGACAGGGGTAGTACACCTTCCTTTAGCTCTAGTGCATTCAGGTTGTCCAGATGTGCTATTGTTCCTTTGCCAACAGATCTGCTTCTAAACCAGGGTGTCTTTCTGTGTTTCAGGACGAATGTGCTTTAGGTATCAGTGAACATAATTAGTTCTCCACTGGACAGTATATGCAGTTGAGAATGATCGGGGATGTCAGTTAAGACAGCACCTTACAGCATGTGTGTGATTTTGTGTGTGTGTGTGTGTGTATGTGTGTGTCAGGGCCAGGGGGCTGTTGTGAATGGCCTTGTATTCTTTCTTGGTTAGATATTTGAAGCCATTCAACTGCTTTAACATCACCCTTAATTTCATTATCGTAGCCAACTGTAATTAGTAGAATTCGCTATTTTAATGTCATAAAAAGTAGTTTCAGTTGCTTGGTTGGATTTAAGAAGAGTTAACATTACTAGCTTTTGAATGGACAGCGTTGTGTCACTGCATTTATACTCAGCCTGTGTGTTTAGTGTGTGTGACTGTTCACACAGCTCCAGAGCACTGATTATACACACACTGTGTAGGGGGAGTCTAGACCATCTGGCAGGGTAAACACGTACATTGTTGTGCTATGTTAATTTAGCGTTTGATAAGTCAGTCTCCCTGTTGTGTGTGTTAGTTATGACTTTTGACTCCATTAATTCCAGGAATGTACAGAGACAAAGCAATTAGCGTGTGCTGTCGCACTGAACATCTTTTGCGCCCATTGACTTAGATCTCCATAATTTTGTTATTTTGGGAGACTTGCATGACAGAGACTGCCTCTGGGAATCCTGCGGCCTCTTATTCTGAGCCTGTGCAGGTGGAGGACACATATTTGGAGCAAAGTGCTCCTTAGGGCAGACACACGTGTCTCATACCCGTCAGCATGGCAGGATTTGGTCTCCTGGAAGAACTTGAAGTTCGGCCTGACATCTGCACAGTGCAGAGGCTTTCTCAATCAGGAGCGTTAGCGGAGAAAACCTTGGATCATACGTGTGTGGATGGCACTGTTGTTATTCCTATTCTCACTGATGACTTTGTTTTTCAGTTTGCTCTGTCAGCTGCTGTGTGGTAGGGAGCAGATGCCGGCCATTCTGAGCTGTGAAAGAGATTAATACAGATTAAAACGGCTCTTGCAGCCTTTGTAGCTTGTAACCTCTCAACATATTTCATCTACGTGTTTATTGGTGGTTGTGGTATAATTGAGTGTGTGTGTGTGTGTGTGGGTGCTCTTTAGCATTGCAGCCTGTGGACAGCCAGCTGTGTGCAGGGTCAGTGCCGAGTACCAGCCAGCTCTGTCACCTCTCATGTCCCATCGAGTGTGAGGTCTCTCCCTGGGGACCCTGGGGGTCCTGCACCTTTGAAAACTGCAATGACCAAACCATGAAGAAAGGTAGCACTTCAAGCCCTTCCTCCAGTCACCATACACTTTAGACACTGAACGCACCTACACTCACTTATATTAGGCAGTTATAACTTATTTTATAGCTGCACTTAATTGGCATGCAGTCTGTTCTGCCTGATTTTTACTCGTTCCTGAGCTCAAGCCCAGTGTTGAACAGGTATTATTTAGGTAGTGTACTATTCTTAGCACGGCGGTAATGACACGAGAGTGTTATAGTTGAAGGTGTAGAGGTGGCATGTTATCTTGGGTGAAACAGTTGCTGGAGGGTTTTGCACAAAACAGTGCCTGGAAAATGTCTAACAAAATGAAACAGAGCTAAGGTCTCTACTGTACACCTGCAGTGTGTTTCTAAGAAATGCACTTTTCTAGTAATGTTTTTAAGATATAAAGTGGAATACATTTTTTGACGGGGCATTTCAGTTGTGATGACTGAACAGTAAAAAACAAGGGATTTCACCTTTCCATGTAGTCTTAATCATCAAAGCATGTTAATCACGCATGGCTGTTTAAAAGGTAAATGACATGAAAACTGGATGCAAGTTCAAGGTTCTGCTCAATAGAGCTGTCAGAAATATTAGTCTATGGAAACTTAATGACCCATATTCACTTTCTCCCCAGAAATAAATATTCAAAGCTATGAAATAACAGGTTTTATGCCCTTTTTGACATCAAATGTATTTTCTACCGCAGTTTGGAGGACAACAAGTGTAGTTATTAATATTCATACTCTCCTTTGGTATACCAATCAGTGTATCAGATTTTAATTTTGCAAACATTATTCACATTATTTAAATGAAAAATGTCATTCCTAATGTTTAAAAGCAGTCATAAAAAACAGGAAATTGAGTACAGTGAAAACACACAAAACTATTTTTAAAAAAATGGTCATTTACCTATGCCAACAGCAGATTTCCCCCATGATGAGAGTAAACGTGGAGATTTCCTCACAAACCTGTGGAAAGATTAAGGACTTTACATACTTACACATTTACGCTCAATCTCTGGAGCTTAAGCCAAAGTATCAAGAGATTTATCACCATCCAAATTTCTTATGTATTGGATCCAGGATTCAAATTTCGAAGGCGGAAGATCACGAACTACCCGACGGGTGGGGAGGGCAGCTGCCCCCACCTGGTGGAGGCTCTCCCGTGTGACGAGCCCAGCTGCTTTGAATGGAGGCTGCTGAGACTGGAGGAGTGTGTCCCAGATGGGGACATGGACTGTGGACCAGGACAGCAGCTACCACAGGTCATCTGTACCAACGGTGACGGTGAGACGTATTTAATACATTTAAGGTCATATGTATATCTGGGTGTCTCAATAGTTAAGGCCTGTGACTAGTAATCAGAAGATTCCTGGTTCAAGCCCACCTCTGACCTGCTGCCCTCAACTGCTCAAGATGTATGCAGTCACAATTGCAAGTTGCTTTGGATGAAAGTCAGTTAAACGCCGTAAATATTAATATGACATATATATCGTCCCTACCAAGCACTGAAATATGTTAAAGCATCCTTGTTTTAAGATATTTGTTTTGCCAAAGCAGCCCAAGTTCTGTTTGCATGCGCCAGAACTAGACAACAATGGCAATAACTGGTAATAAATCAAGTCTGGTAATATATCCCATTCAGTGAAACATATGATAACACAATGAATTAACCTTCATCAAAAAGATAAATGGCACTCATTCAACTATCTCTCAATTGGCTGTCTTCCTCGATGTCTCTGGAAAAGGTTTGGCTTGGTGTCAGCATTGAATTCAAGGCATTTCATTCGACCAGGATCAACACTGCCTGCTCATAAGGTCACTGTGAGGCTGTAGAGTCATCTAAACCAAGGTCATATATATTGTGGGGAGACATTTTTAACAGATAACACTAGTTTCTTATTTTGTCTACAGAAATAAGAATTTATTTTTTTCTGGATTTATTGCACACCGAAGAGAGAACAGTGAGCTGCTTTGAGAAGTGCTCATCAGACCTGCTAAAGGTCTCCATCCAGTATCTGCTCTTAGTTTTTGTTTAGTTCTCTTTATCCTCAGCTCTCTTTATCCTCAGTGCATGTTCATCTTCATGTCTGCCTGTGCATCACTCACTCATTCACTCACCCTCTCACTCACTCATTCACTCACTCACTCACTCACCCTCACTCATTTATTCACTCACTCACTCACCCACTCACTCACTCACTCACTCACCCACTCACTCACCCTCTCACTCATTCACTTACTGACTCACTCACCCTCTCACTCACTCACTCACTCACTCACCCTCTCTCTCACTCACTCACTCACTCACCCTCTCTCTCACTCACTCACTCACTCACCCTCTCACTCACTCATTTACTCACTCACTCACTTATTCTCTCTCTCTCTATCACTCTCTATCTCCCTCTCTCTGTCTCGCACACACACACACACACACACACACACACACACACACACACACACAAATATACACACATATTGGCTCTCAGCACACTCCCTTAAGTTTAACACGTCTCAGGAGACTTTCTCAAAAGCCTTGTACACTCTTAAAACGTTACTCAACCGTCAAGGAACATTTCTGTCTAGCACTAAAAGGATTTTTAAAACCCGGCACCAAAAGTGCATGCTTTTATATCACTATATCATCATAAAACAAGCCAGACTTTCTTAGTTATGAACATTCTAGAAGGTCTACAGTGTTGGAAGCAGCAAGCTCTTTGCCTTATTCCTGTTTCACTGGGTCTCCTTTAATGGGATACAGACCCACAGCCTGGTGGTGATGTGAGTCTGTTTACTACCGTGCCACAGCCACACCAAGTTTCTTTGCTCATTCATTTGCCCTTTTTGAAGGGGGCGGGGTTGTGCTTTTTTTCACAGAACAGACATTTATGGAGAATGCTTGCAAATGGGCACACTGCACTGCACCGATCGATGTGGCTGCTTCACTAAGATCATCGATAAAAAAAGCTTTGCAACTGTCTCTCTCGCTGCTGGTATTTTTTGGCTTTTGTGCTCTCCGGAGCATGACGCGGCTACTTTTGTCTCATTTGTCTTGTCCCAATTTTCTCTCCCTTTTGATTCAGTGTTTGAATCGAGACTATGAGTAGTGTACCCTTACCTTAAGTTTACACAGAGACAAGATGAGAAAAAATCTGTTCTTATTGTTATTGCTTTGTTGGGTTTTTTTGCACAGAAGAATAGAATTGATGTAAAAGGATATTAGCATATTGATTCTTTAGATTTGCTGAAAGCCGAGGTCGTGAATTCTAAATGTGTAAGTGTAAATTTTCTGCAACCCATGGGAGCTTCCAGTCTACGTCTTTCTCTATTTTTAGACCCTGATTAAAAATGTAATTCACACTGCCACGTACAGATGTAGGTGGATGTTCTGCATAGATTCTTTCTGGATTTAGCTTTGGGTCTCAGTTTTGACAGCAACCTGGTTCTCATGATGTTTTTACTGCATCTAATACTAGCACAGGGATGCAGTTTGAGCTTCTGAGTCTGAGCAGACACCCTTTCTGCCACTTGTTTGTTGGAGATGAAATGGTTTGGTTGTAGTCCTAACGGCTGGAGCAGTGCAAGGATTGTGGTACAAGTAGAGGTGCAAGCCCCACTCCTCCCCCTCCCCAGCAGACATCCTTGTTTGTTTTTTTGCTGTTACACATACCAAATGACAGTATGGCCAGATGGACTCTCCCAGAGAAGCCAGTCACAGGAGCATTTTCCCTGTTGTGGATACAAACTTCACATTTCTGTTAGTTTTAGCAACAAGGCTTCGTCTGGCTGTGTTATCGGTGGTTCCAAGTGACCCTTTTACTAACATCTGCCATGTTTCGAGGAGCCTAACCTGGTGACTGACGTCCGCTGTCACTCTCCAACCACTCTGTGTGCAGGTAAAGAGGTGGGCAGGGAGCTGTGTGACGAGGCTGGGCTCCCTGCCGCTGAGCCCTGCGTGGTGCCCTGCCCTAAAGACTGTGTGCTCAGCCCTTGGACACCATGGTCCACCTGCTCCCAGACCTGCTCGAGCAAAACAGCAGAAGGGAGGCAGATGAGGACTAGGGCCATCCTGGCCTACAACGCAGGAGAAGGTAACTTCAAAACCAAAAAAAAAAAAATCGTTTTTTCTTTATTTCGGCCATTTATTCACATAGCTATAATGGTCTTATGTTCTATGTTTTTTTCCAGCAGTTTCAAGCAGTTCTAAAGTGCAGCTGTTGTCTTTTTCTTCACAGTGACATTAGTGATAACAGTTTTAGTGATAACAGTTCTGGAACGTAAAATGTGTTAAGTTGGACTGCTCATAGATTTAGGGTTTTAATCACCATACCAACAACATGGACTATTTTAACCATTTGTAATCATTTTAACCAAAGTTTCCAGAGCTCTGGCTCATTTCCTTCCTCTTCTGCAGTTGCTGTGTTTCCTTTAGGGTTTGGGTGCTTAATGTACGCTTGGATGTGGAAATAATCACTAGACAGCATTCATACTGCACCTTGTCTATAGATCACCAAGAACGATTGTCTGAAACTAAAATGTAATACCAGCGCCTTGCGCACTAGACCATAACCATTACTCACGTTAGATCATTTGCTTGAATAAGTTTGTTTAAGGAACGATTTCCATAAAAGTGCCCTTGTGAGTTGCATCACTGTTCAGACAGCAAACATTACTTTTAGTGTTATCACAGGTATGTGCTGTCTGCCTTCCCCATACAGCAGTCGTCCAGCTTGCCTTAATGTAAGAGACAGATATTAAATGCAGTCATTCAGGCAGAAAGTCCTTTATGCATTATGGATGTCTTTCAGATTAGATTTGAGTAAGTCAGCAGAGGACTGAAATTTATACTGCAAACATGGATTTGGAGGGAGAAAAAAAGAGGGAAAAAAAAAAAACATGAGCAAAGCCCTCTGGGTCGCACCTGAAATGCCGTAACACATCGTATCGTGTCCAGACCTTGGGGACAAGCTAACTTTTTTCAGTGCTAAATTCTGAATGTAGTTTGAGACCAAACCAAACTCACGGAGCTTGGCGATTCAGCCTTGACACCAAGCTAAGCTAGCCAGTGGCTAGGCTGTCAAAAACAGTTTGACAAACTCTGCACTTTTCCATGCGCTCTCACCAGAATAGGGTGGAGTAGTAGTCGTAGCACCTAGAAACCTCTGTGACACAAATCCCAGCATGTTGGGAACAGGGCCAGGGGCAGTGGCAGGTGTGAGCTAATCAGCTAGCCACCATCATTGGGACTGTAGAGTGCCTGTCCTCCAGAAGGACTGGACCAGTACTCTGCCCCCTTCTTTCTATATGAACACAAGTATCCGTTAGGTTAAATGGACAAATGAATGTTTAGACTGGTGACTGTGGCTGTAAGGACCTTGTTCTTATTATTATTCTGCTCATGATGTACCTTTGCATCAAACCATATGTCTATAAAACTAAAGAACAGCTGTAAAAAGTTGCCAGTCTCTTACACCTCGTGTTCAAACTTGGGGCAACATTACTGTTTTTCTCCATCATTTCAGTGGGTCACGTTTGCAGTTTTCTTGCACTGCTGTGCGTCATACAGCAAGACCTTTCAGGGGCGGAGCTTGATTCATTATGGGACCAATCAGCTCTTTCTGGATGAATAGGGTGCCCTTCATGCCCCCCTCTGGGCCTCTCCATCTCGCTGGGAGCTCGGGGACATCTGCAGTTATCCTTTCGTGCCCAGGGCCTTTTCAAACTTGCTTCACTCTCTGCCATGGACTGCAACCAAGTGTGTCCACTCCATCATTTAGAGAGGAACATGGAGTAACTAGCCATGCTGCACTGACAGTAAATGTTGAAAGGTTTCAGTTAATTACTGTAGTTACTTTTACTTAATGCTCAGTCCTAACAGTTTCATTTTCTAGATGATTCTGTCCCAGACTACATTGTCTTGCACCTTTTCTGTGATATAACCCTAGAAACTGAGGGGTTAAGTCAGGCAGTGGATGCTAGCAGGCTTTCAAATATGGTGGAAAGCCTGCTGAAAGCTCAATGGTGTTGGGCGACTAAACCCTATTGCGGCGTGTGCTTGCAGGAGGTGCCACCTGCCCCAATGCCAGCGCACTGCAGGAGGTGAGGGGCTGTAATGGGCATGCCTGTGTGGTGCACCACTGGCAGACGGGTCCCTGGGGACCCTGCACAGAGGACCCCTCGCTGACCACGCTCAACTCCACCGGCCCTTCTGGCCCGGACAAGCCGACCTGCCCTACAGGTGTGCAGACCCGCAAGGTCATGTGCGTCAAAGTCAACGTTGGCCAAGTCCCTCCAAAAAAGTAAGACTTTGGTTTATGGTTCAGTCCCAAACTACGTTGTCTTGCAACTTTTCTGTGATATAACACAAGAAACTGTGAGGTTAAATCAGGCAATGGTTGCTAGCAGGATTTTAGATATTGTGGAATGAATGAATGAATGATGAATTTTGCTGGGGCTTCTGCCTAAGGCAGCCTCTGTTGACTGAATGCCAAAGACACCTTTGGAGAAGCTTCAGGCCTGTTGCCTTGGGAACTACCACCTGTTTATTAAGAGTGTGCCTTGCGCAGTACATTGCAGCTAATTTGAATAAGAAAGATAGCTGACTTGGTAAGAAAATCATCACTTTTTCATGTTTGTATGTGTATTTAGCAAAAATTATGCCATCTGAAATTGTAATGATGATGATGATGATTTAATGCATATATTTTCACCGCTTAGTAATACTTTGATATCTTTGATTGATGACTTCATTAGTAGGGCAGAGAACGCATCAAGCTGCTCAAACCCATATTTGAGAGGTCCCAGATTTAAGAGTTTTAGAATGGAATAATGAGTTTTGCATGTTAGTTTGTTTCCATCACACTAGGGACTGTGTGTGTGTGTGTGTGTGTGTGTGTGTGTGTGTGTGTGTCAGACATAGATTGCTTTAGGGAGGAGACAGTTCACACTCAAATCCTATCTCTTCACTCCAGGCAAATCTAGGCTGGGGAAAGCTGAATAAACATGGAGACCCAAACCAGCTAATTATCCCAGTCAGTTATAAACTGCTTAATTTTCTATTGATGATAATGACAGTAATTAAGTGGGTTTAATTATTTTTTTGCAATTGAATCACTACAGAATAACAGAAGTCACCATGTCCTATCCAAACAAAACACCTAAAATACAAGACTTAGGAATTAGCCTAGCATGTATTTTGGATAGAATACTTTAAGATTAAACCTCACTCAATGCCAGGGTACTTTAAAAGCAGATGGCAAACTTGCAATTCCTTAATTCCGGCCTGTATCTCAGATGGTCCAAGTTTTAGCTTCATTTAACCACAGCACCTCAGTTGCACTGAGGCTCCTCAGGGCCCGGGCTTCTTTCACTGCAGCGCCAGGGGCCGACAGCTTCACACCCGTCCCTCAGTTACGAAGATTGAGAAATGACCAAACCTGCAGGCCCCCACTGCTTTGATGTTCCACACAGGAGAGTGATGGGAGGAGTTAGAATCATGTTTCTCCTTCACACTGTGAGACCTGTGATGGTTGGATTGTCAACAAGACCCTTAAAGAAAGAGAGCTGGGGAGAGAGAGAGAGAGAGAGAGAGAGAGAGAAAACGATGGAGAGAGATTTGCCAATATAAAGTAAAATGTTATTTAATACTTTCAGCAATTTAAGATCATATTTCTTCTGAGAAAAACCCCAATCATTCATGTAATGTTGCTATTCTGCACAGAAGGAAATAAAGACAGGAAGCCTATCAGCCAATTTTCATTAAGGGACATAAACTGTAACCATGGTTAGGATATTATTGTTGTCATGTGAATGTTCATTATTTTACTTTGAAATTAAATCTCATTCTAATAATAGTTATTAAGGAAGCAGTGGTGTTGAAGTGTTTTTTTTTAAGTGGTACTAATTATCTGGTTTCGCAAGGCAACGAGGAAATAGATCATTCTCCTTAAAGCACCAATTATGATTGACATTTTGCTCCTAATTAAAAAATAATGACAGGTTGATATAGTCAAGCAATTTATATTTTTAATTTCCTGATGGTTAAATGTGTGAACTGCTTTTGATGATGCCACAGAAAAGGTTTCAAGCCATGCACCAAAATTAGAACCACGTTTCACTTGAATAATATCTTAACATTATTGAGGAGAATTAAAATGCCCTGATCGTTATCTTGGGCAGCTTCTGTGGTTACATCAGTTCAGTCAAGTCCAGTTCAGTCCCAGTGTGCTAACAGCTGTTTCTGAACCGCTTTTCAGTATGTAAAAAGAAGCTAGACAAACATCATTTAAGAGTAGAGTGCATGTATGAGCAGTGGTCTGTGTTCACTACAGCAGCCGCCTGTAGTGACACAGTGAGAATCTTCATTCAAAAAAGTTACTTTGTGATGGAAACTCCCACTTGAACACTGAACAATCAAACGCGCTTTTCCTATTGAGCCCGAAATCCCCAGTGCTACCTATGGTAAAATATACACTAAAAAATATGTGCTAGCTAGACATTATTTACTGTGAGTACACTTGTAGTCTTAGTCTGCATGATGTAGCACCGTAGCAATGCTCCTTTATCCAATCCTCACAGTGTTTGCCTCCCAGATACAGATGTACTCCATCTATGGGTATTAAAAATAAATCTGCGTTCCATGGCCTCTGCTCTGTCGCGCTGTTGTGTGTCCCATCAGAAACATGACTTTAATAAAAGGTTCTTGTCTTCCTTAGTAGCATAGTGGTAAAATCCACCACCGCTCAGCAATGTTGCTTATGCTATTGCTAGTTAAATGGGCCCATGGAATGGCAGCTGAGACCAAAGCTCTGGATGATGTGGAATAAGATCAGATTACAATCGGCCTGGTTGTTTTGCTTCTGTTCACTCTTTATCCAACGATCGGCAGGGGTGAGAACGGTGTTCGGCGCACAGCCGCGGAATAAAGCTAAGCCCCGTTTGGAAATCACGCCAGGCCATAAAAGCCACTGATAAAAGCGGATTATCACCCGATGATAGAATCAGTGGAACATGACGCTGAAGGAAGCAGTTTGTTTTAACAGCCTAATCTCTCTCGGACTGGTGAACATATAGCCTAAAGTCATGAGACAGCAGGGAATAACGACAGTTTACTGCTGAGAAAGATGACTGTGCTAAAACTGCATCTTCTGTTTTAATTCTGTCCAGGGACTCTGATAGTGGTCACGGTGAAGCCCTGCTTTAAATCCGACACAAAACTGAGTGTCATTAATCAACAACAGAGCACGGATGCTTGATTGTCATACAGTATAAGACTGTTATTAGATTTTCTGTGTGTCCTTGAGTTCAGGGCTAGCAGGGAGGCTGCTGGTTCTGTTTTGCGAAGCAGGTGGTGAACAGAAATGACAGGCAGTAGCTAAACCCGATAATTAATCCCATTATGGATGGTTGGGGATTAGGTAAAAGCACAGTCTGAAAGCCTTTTTCTGTGCTTTTTGTTACAGTGTTGCTATGTGTGATAAGTACAAATCAGTTTTTGCAAGGCCCTTTTACTGTTTGGTCACTGTGTCTTTTTATATATACGCAACATTCAATGAATAACTATATTATATGTGTGTTTGTGTGTGTGTGTGTGTGTGTCTCAGATGCCCAGAAGCTCCTCGGCCACCGTCTGTGAGACCATGCGTATTACCCTGTAAGAAGGACTGTGTGGTCACACCATTCAGTGAGTGGTCAGCCTGTCCTGTGCCCTGTGAACCAGGTACGCTCCATTTCAGGTTTGGGGTAAATCGCTTGCATGAGGTCAATCAGGCAGTCAACTTTCCACAAAGCTGGAGGGCATTGCTGTACACATGACTGAGATTTATAGTGCAATAAGAAAGCCTTTCATACTCTGGCATCCTCTGTGTGGCAGAAGGACATAAATCTGCTTGTCTAGCTGGTAGCAATTCCAGATTTTTTGATGAGAGCTTTGTTCTGGTAAGTGGATTAGTCTGTTCCAGATTTCATACAGATATAATGGACAGTATGGTGAAATTCATGTGCTCTGTTTTTTTTAGGAAGTTTATAGGAAAAAGCAAGAAATTATAAATTCTTTAGACAGTGAGAACAGATATTCGAATTATGTTGAAATGCAGCATATATTCTATAAGTGCCGTGTCTGTAAAGTGCCTTTGTTCCCGAGAATTCCTAATCCTTCTCGATGCCAGACTCCAACACTTATGTCTCTTAGGGGCTGGCGGGCGGAAGAGCATGCAAGCACGTTTCCGCACAGCTGTCCGGAGACCAGCCAACGGGGGGTTGGACTGTCCAGAGCCGCTGTACGAAGAGAGAGAGTGTGAGAGTCCACCGTTAAGCTCAGACTGCCCTGGTTACAGGTGCGCACACACAGCCTGCCGCTCTCTCTCGCTCACTCTCTCTCTTGTTCTCTCTTGCGCCCACTCTCTCTTTCTCTGTTGCCTGATCTCTCATTCTCTAATGCTCTGACTTTCCATCTCTCTCTTTCTCTCTCTCTCGCTCTCTCCCACTCTCTGTCTCTGTCTCTCTCTCTCTCTCTCTCTCTCTCTCTCTCTCTCTCTTTCACTGTGCTGATGCAAGCATGGGCAATAGTTATGCCCGGGCCTTATATTGCTAAGAGGGACATCTCGTATGGCCAAGAAAGTGAACCATGAAGGTGTTTAACAGAAACCCAGCTTGGTTCTCCGGGCATTACTGAACAGTGACTCGTTATTAGTGTTGCTCTCGCTCAGCACGCCTTGCACTATTAGCGTCGGTGTATTTCTTCCATGGGGGCTGCAGGTGGAAGACCCACAAGTGGCGCCGTTGCCAGCTGGTGCCATGGAGCCTTCGGCGAGAAAACCAAGGGGCTCAGGAGGCGTGCGGGACGGGGCTCCAGACCAGAGGTACGACATCAGAGCCGCATCATCGCTACACTAGGAAACACCCGCTCACGGCAGCTTAGACGTGCCGGGCATCTCTCAGACATCCAAGTGATGCACATTTTTATTTGCATTGTTTCAGTAGCATTAGTAATTATTTGGGGAAACCAGCATTATTTGAGAAACTGCATGCACCTGAGAATAGCAGTTAAGTTTGATATCAGTTTTACCCCCATGTTAAACTGTCCAATGTTAAATACAGTTTGCATGATTCTTCTAAATATTTAAAGTTCTTTGGTGATTCTTTCTTAAACCTCATAGCCCAAACTGTGTGTAACTCAACAAATGGTCAGAACTGAGTGCACAATATTTCTGCTCTCTAGAAGTATAGAGCAGTGTCTCTAAAAAATAGTAATAAGGTGATGCTCTTGTCTACCATTACAGAGTGACATAACTTCTCTTTGGAGTAGTGGAACTCTGTGGAGTGGTGTAGCTGCTTTAGAGAACTGTTGGAAAGTTTGGCTCTTCCTCAGAACTATGGAGCGTCTCTGTAGCATTGTGGCCTGGTTGCTACCTCAGCGCAGCTGAGTCTCTCACTGCACTTACGGCTTTCATATCTGATGAGAAGAACCAGGTGCAACAACACACAAACACACGCTGGATGGGGCTCCAAGAGTAGGAAGAAGGACCATAGATCTGGGACTGTAGACCACCATTGCTACTCTGCCAAGCGTTACGGGCTCCTCATTTAAGGATCCAAGCATACCAGAAGCATCACAGCGCTAGGATCATGTTAACCTTTGGATATGGTTCCTAACGTTTCTAGATGTCCTGTGAGTTTGAAATGAGTCACTCAGGAATATGATGTAAGAGAAAGTCAGAAGTTGGGAAGAACTGAGAGATGGTGATCAGCAGCTGGAGTCTGTGCAGTTAGAAACACAGTTGTTATCAGGCCTTCTCACAGCTCTCTGTGTTTGTGTCCACAGGTGCATTGATTTTTACCCTTTGACACATCTCTCTAAGTCTGTGCTACTGGTGTCTCTCAGGTGTGGGTATGGTGTGAGTGTGGGTGTATGTACGTGCACCTATATATGATCTATTGTGTGTTATTCTGTGTGTGTGTGTGTGTGTGTGTGTGTGTGCGCGGGTGTGATCCTACAGCGGTCTCCTGTCGGCAGCTGGACAGTTCTGTAGCAGACATTGACCAGTGTCTGAAGTTTGCCGGCTCCATGCCCACTGTGAGCCAGCCGTGCCAGGTGCCATGCCGAGACGATTGCCAGCTCACCAGCTGGTCCAAGTTCTCGTCCTGCACAGCTGACTGTGTGGGGGTACGCACACGAAGGAGAGCCCTCGTGGGTAAGCGCCGTCCTTCCTGAAAGTGTCTGCCCACAAAAATGTCAGGAAAGTGGAGTTCCATGAAGAATTGTCTCCTATAAATTTCACATAGTCACTCGAATTGAACTGCAGACATGCAAATTATTAGCCACTGGCATTGACTGACAATGATTATTCTCAAAATGGATATATTCCAACTAGAGATTGTGAGGCATGCATCTCTTAAGGCTGAAACACTTTTACTCTAAATTTTGGTCTTTATACCAATCTTGCCTATGAGCCCAGTCTTATCTGAGCGCGTCAAAAGCCCTAGAGCAGAATAGATCCAGGCAGCCTGAAGCCTGCCCTACACGGGGATGTCCTACACGGGGATGTCCTACACGGGGATGCCCTACACAGGGATGCCCTATACATGCCCTTCGGATGCTCCGAAGAGGTCCCTCCCTACATGGGGCCCTCCTCATCTTCGCCCTCCTCCAGCCATCCACATCTTGGTTCGCACTCATCCACTCCCTCTCCGCTTCCTCCAGGGAAGAGCAAGAAGAAGGACAGGTGCAAGAACGGGCAGATGTACCCTCTGAGTGAGACACAGTACTGCCCGTGCGACAAATACAACGCCCAGCCTGTGGGCAACTGGTCCGACTGCATCCTGCCTGAGGGGCGGCCGGAGGGTGCAGCAGCTGCAGTGAGCATGGCTGGTGTGACGGGCGTGACGGGCGTGACAGGCGTACGTATGCAGGACAGCAGGGAGTGTGGCCAGGGCTACCGCTATCAGGCCATGGTGTGCTACGACCAGGGAAACAGGCTGGTGGAGACTTCACGCTGCAATAGTCACGGTGAGTGCACCATCCAACCGGGACCACTGTGATATACCTACACCTGCCAAACCAGGCCACTGATCTGCCCCTGCACTGCCAGTTCAGGCCAATGTTACTGTAGCTGTAGACACTCTATAATTCCACTGCTGAATTCACATGTTCTATCACTGTCTATAATGCAAAAAAATGTTTTTAAATTTCCACAATCTAAATGATCTGCTTATTTGCAGAGATGCTCTTTTAGATAACGTCATTGCCAGAGATTTTATCACATACTTTCTCAATTTGAGACATTTTTTAATTATTTACACATCTATCCTTTTCTGTCTCTTTTTTCATCCTGTAGCTGTATCTGTTCCTCATTCCAGTGCGTCTCTCACTTTTCTTCTCCTCTTTCCCTGTCCTCCCACCCTTCCATCCATTCTTCCATCTTGCTGAGGCTTCAGGCACGGAGCAGGAAGTTTGCCGCAGTCTGTTCAGTTAACCATGACCTCTGACCCCTTGGTTGCCACCCCTCCTTTAAGAGCTTAGCACACTCCACGGGGCCTTGAACCAATCAAAGCTGACGCTAGACCCTGCTCGACCTTCTCACTCAGCACACATAGGAGGCACGCAGCTAAATTCCTTCTGAGGATGTATAACTGTGATGACTCCATGCTTTCGAGAGCGACTGCATCCATCATAAGCACCACAAAAACACCAGCATAGTAAACAAGGAGGAAACGCCTTGATCTTGTAATGGCCTTGATCTTAAAAGCTCTGTGAAGGACAGAATACAAAAAGGATTTTGCAAATAAGAATAATAAAGAATACACCTTCTTATAAGTACTGCCTAAGAGTTTGTGAACCCTACAGTGATGGTCAGATTTTTGGTAAAAAATAAATGTTAAGTTATATCCCAATTCACAATACCGACATTCCAGATAATAGACTTAAAAGTAGTACAACAAAGGAATAGCTGAAGAAGATTCGTGTTCATGAAAGAATATATATATTTTATTTATATATATATATTCACAGATTACAGGTTGGAATAAGGGGCAAAGCTTGATATTTTGTAACAATCAGTGTAGGGTTGATGGCATTTTGGGGCTTTACTCAGTAGAAGCTCATTTAAATACAGGACAAGGTAAATCACTTCAGGTCCAACTGGGATTCCTGTACAGGTTAAGTGTGATTTTAGTGTTGCCTTTCAGCTACAAGTGTTTTTCAAATGGCACAGCACAAATGTATTGCAATTAGTAATAAAAATAACAGGAACACATATGAATGTTGACATTTTGGTGAGCTTAATTAAAAGTACTTTGAACTGCCGTTTCCATTATTTAATTTACTCACCACAAATGTAGTTGAATGTGTTGTGGGTATGAGAAATCCACGTTTGCTTTGTTTTTATTTTCTTGAGAGCTGAAATTTGACATTTTTTCTTTTTGCTGTGTGAAAATGTGCCAGGTTAATTATATTCCTGTCACACACATCCCCTGCACATGGGCCAGACACACACAGAGTCAAACTGTGAGAACTAAGAGATGTTCCATCTCAGCCAGTCACCACATGATTTCTGACTTCCAAACGAATCAGTGCTGTGAGATGCAGATGAGGAGAGGGAGAAGGAGCGAGAGAGACGGAAAAAGGAAGAGGAAACGAGAGAGAGAGAGAGAGAGAGAGAGAGAGAGAGAGGGAGGCAGGCAGAAGAGTGAGGTGTCATCATTTCCTTTCAGGCCTCCTGTGAGGTTGTGTTACACAGTGGGGAAGGGTAGCATGGAAAACCAGGTGTTAGATCCTTCTGCTGTCTCTCTCTCTCTCTCTCTCTCTCTCTCTCTCTGTCTTTCTCTCTGTATTTTTTTACTCCTTCTCTTTTTCTTCCTTCCACTCTTAACGACTTGTACTCAGTTACACACATCGAGCCGTTTCTTCAGGTATAAGTAAAACTGTTACGGTACAGATTCTAGTTTTTCGCTCAACTTTTATCCACTTCACGTTGTTACTTCTGTGTTTATTCTTTTCTGTGTTGCATACTCTGCTTTGATCTTCACGTTGGAGAGTTCGAATTTCATTTCGACCAACGGTATCACAAAGAGAAAAGGACCAGCGTTTACTAAAAACTTTAGTTCTGTTGTTTGTGTTTACCACTCGTTCTGTTGGTAACTCGGTATTTGAGTGTTTTATAACCCTGTGCCTTTTTCTTTTGACCATAAAAAAAAAAAAAAAAACCTTCTACACAAGCTGTTTTTTTAGCAGGGCTACTTTTACTTTACCTGACTCCTTGTTTGGGTGAAATAACCACACTTGTGTTTGAGCGTAGCTCTGGGCTCCTCTATCCTCCTCATGTCTCCTCTCTCTCTTTTATCCAGTTCTTCTTTTTCCTCTCCTTTTTTTATTACCTGTGTATTTTTTTCTCTGACATATTTATTCATCTACAGTTCTCTCTCTCCCTATACACTTCTTCCCCTTCCTCTCCTCTTCTTTCTCCATCCCCTCCCCTTCTCTGTGTGTTAATCATAATAATTTATCATAATAAGGAGCTTTGCCAGAGACCTGCCCCAGGCGGGGGCAGAAATCACCAGCGCCTTTTTATCTCTCCTCCTTGAGCCATCAGGGATGCGGGGAGGAGCGTCTTTGCGCTGGTCTCTCCACACGGAGGCCATGAGGTGCTGGTCTTTATGCCTCTCTCTCTCTCTCCCTGGCCTCACAGAGAGGTTCCACTCTACAGTATCAACAATATCAATGCAATAATACAATATAAATGCTGCTGTTTTTTTTGAGTGCGTTTGTGCTCTGCTGTCTGGGCTCTCTGGTGGTGCTGGTCCACCCTACATTACTGTGTTAATGACTACATTAACACGTATCACATTCGAGTGCTGGCTATTCGATGAGGCATTGATGTACTTTTAAATAAATGTGAACGTGATTGGTTTTTGGCTTCCATTGCATTCAGCCTTGTGTTTGTGATTAGTCTTGTTTACTCATATGGTGTGCATGTGTATGTCTCCCTCTGCTATGAGTGGGAGGTGTTGTGCAGTGAGAAGTCATCATGAGCTAGAACTCAGCTCTGCCTGAACGCTGCTCTGTCAGAACGCCGCTCTATGAGTACTCGACTCTGTTAGGGCTCTGTTCAATCGTGGCTCTGATCTACCAGGATTCTGCTCTCCCAGGACTTCACGCTACCAGGGTAGCGATGGGCCGGGAGGTTGAGAGAATAGGGTCATGTGATGATCTGGTCAGTGATAGACAGCAGGGAGACGTGCTTTGTAAAGTGAGTTCAAAGACAGTCTCTGTCTGCACATGGCCGTAGGGAACTAGATTGGTGCATTGGGTCAGTCTGAGCTCAAGCAGCATGTGGGATCTTGGCGGAGGGGGGGGGGGGGTGCTCTTGTTCTTGGGACAGATATCCACTGCAGCAGGGTAGGACTTGAGCTAGCGAGACATAACACGTACAGACAGCTGTTAAGAAATGCTGCTGAGGAGGGTTGCTAAGAGTTGGCTGGAGGGGATGACTTGGCCTTAATAGGACTCTCACCTGGGGTGCTGAGATCACCAGCTGCAAGGCCTGCTGGTCTGTCACCATGTCACATGGTTAATCGTGCTGGCACCAAGCGAAGGTGGAGACGTGTCAGGAAGCTCTCCACAGTCCTTAGCTACCACTTATTGTAATAGTTTGGATTTTTCAGTTACAGCTACCACACAGGGGTCCATAAAGAAGAACCTCTCACTGCTGTGTTCAGAGTAGCACGGTAAATAAATACACTGGATGCTATTAACCTCCTGAAATGTAATTACTGTTTGAGCAGGAGCAGTTTTTTTTTTCTCCCCAAAATAAAACTTGCCGTGCTTTTCATTTAGGTGAGGGAATGCAAACGTAAGACGTTCACACGTACGCTGGAGTATCGTTTTTGACAGGATGCTTTTTGACAGTCAGCAGGATGTTTTTGACAGTCAGCAGGATGAATATCTCCTGGCGACGAAAAACAGGAAGTGGTAGTTTTGTGACGGACAGGTGTGTTGGCTGCCATGATGTGTGTGGTGATGCCTACAGCTTATCGGGTTCCACTCTGGTAATCAGTGATATTCCACTGTACATGCTAATGTGTATCCACACTGCCATATCCTTGAGCCACTAATACAGTAGACATTAATGACTTTTGTTATACCCTATGATACCATGCACAGCCTGTGCAAGCCTCAGAGCTGGCAGTGGGTAATCAGACTTGCCTGGTACCCATAATGCATCAGGTCCTCACAGGGTGTAGCTCAGGCTTCTGTATCTCACACTGTGACATGAGTCACCGTTGGCGAGGTCTGCTTGTGGCCTGCTTCACTGCCTCGACCGCATCGCTGTACAAGTGTTTCCAGGTACACGATAGTGGACGCTAAACTGCTGGATTATGGCCTTCTGAACCCGTGAACCCATCTGCCCCCTCTCAGGGTACATCGAGGAGGCGTGCGTCATCCCCTGTCCGTCGGACTGCAAGCTCAGTGAGTGGTCCAACTGGTCACGCTGCAGCAAGTCTTGCGGCAGCGGGGTCAAAGTTCGCTCCAAGTGGCTGCGGGAGAAGCCGTACAATGGCGGTAGACCTTGTCCCAAACTGGACCATATCAGTCAGGTAAGGACCTCACCTTTAACACTGCGCAACAAGAAATACGTTCACTGCTCACACACAACAGAAGCATTTGGCACTTTGGGACAGCCCCATTTTGTTACAGCCCCACAATGGGTAATGTTAGATTCTTGGCCCAGTGTTACTGAATAACAACTGCTTGCTGCTGAAAGAGTTTGGAAGTGAAGTAAAAAAGTATGTCCAAGGGTGCCAGACAAGACTGAGTCAGCACTTCGCCTAGCAGTTGTTCCTGTCAGACCTGAGGCTCTCTGAGCCACCTACCAGCAGCAAACTCCTGTCATGCTATCAGTTCATTTGCAACATAAAACATTTCTCTCTCAGTTTATATCCACATTGTACAAGCAGACTCCAGGTCATGATGATTGGCAGGTGTGTGCTTCCCTCTCCAAATACCTCCTGCTGATGTCAAGTTCTTATTTACCTTTTGGGCACAAAATGTTAGAATCTGTTTAGAAATTTGACTGTAGCATTTTGCTGGGGGGGGGTTCACGTTTGTGTTGTCATACCTGGAAAGATGGCCATGAATGTTTCTCCATGTTCTGATCAATATTCTCATGTGTCCTTTTTCCAAATCATTCTGGAAACTTCGCATGGACACAGGCTCAGGTAAGCGTGCTCCCTGTCGTTACAAAATCCGCAAGAAAAATTACTCTTGGCATTTTCGCCGTGTTTTGTTGGGGCCAAACAGTCAGGCGGTCAAATCCCTTACGGTGCGGAAGTCTGGGCTTCAGACAATGTCTGACGAAGAGCCTCGAGCCTTGGCAGCCATGGGCTCGGTAGCCATGGCGACTCAGCGTGCTCCGTCCCTGTCGTAGGTGTATGAGGTGGTGCCCTGCGTGAGCGACTGCAGCCAGTATGCGTGGGTGGCAGAGCCGTGGAGTGCCTGGAAAGTCAGCAACATGGACCTGAAGGAGAACTGTGGAGAGGGAGTGCAGACCAGGCGGGTTAGGTATGCCCACTCAGCTCTATGGATGGCCCTAGTCCCTCCCGACTGGACCCTGCTATGTCAGCATTGGTGTTACAGCAAGTATAACCACATTGGCTCATCAGATTCAAACTTGGGTGACACCCAGCACAGAGTCATTATATATTATGTATTAATGGTGTTTCTAATATAAAAGTCTATAATATAAAGCTCAGTTTATAGTCTACAGTTTGAGACTGGGTAAACTATGGTATATCACAAAAGCTATAAATGTGTACCTACTTGATTTTCCATGATCGATAAGACATTCTACAGGAAGGACATTCGACATTCTGGTCTTAACTTCTCTTGCCAGGGCAATTGTATCTGTGTAGTACCAGCAATGTTTTGGACTAATCAGATTCTGATTTTCCAAATTCATAGATAAATTGTAACAAATCCCAATGTCTTAGTGGAACTGAAGACTAATAGAGTAGTTCCCAATGAAGAATCCCACAATTCTTAACCTCTGCATGCTCCTAACCAACTGTGACGAGCGGCATGTGCTGGGCAGGTGTATGCTGAATACGGCGGACGGCCCCACGGAAGCCGTGGAGGACTACCTGTGTGACCCGGAGGAAATGCCGGCGGGCACCCGCGACAGAAGACTGCCTTGCCCTGAGGACTGTGTGCTATCTGACTGGAGTCCTTGGACTCCCTGTGAGCTGGTGAGAGCTGGGTTCTTGCCCTCTGAAACTCTGCCAAATTCTTGCCCCTGCACTCTGCCAAATAAGGCCACTGCTGTGTTAAACTTGCCAATCGCGAAGTTGAGGAGAACTGGAGGCAATGGGTCACAAAGCTGAGGTTCTCAACACTTTGGTGATTTTAGTGTCGATAGCTAATTGTAGAGAACGCTGTCATACTCTGACACAAACTCCAATTAGAAAGAATTTGAGATTTTAATGTCTGAGTTTTACGAAGGCTTCCAAAGTGAGTGTTAGAAAAGTATGTCCATTAAATGAGTGATACAATGGTTGAACTCTGTGATTACAGTCATCTGAGGGACTCCATGGTCCACCAACCCATGATTAAAACTTCCTCTTGCATTCTTTACTAGTTCCTCCACTACGCATTTTCTTGCTTAACAAAGGTTTGTTCAGATACTCATCTGGTGATTATTGTGTGATGCAGCAGTTCACAGTGCAAGTGAACCTCATTTACTCAAGCAGTAGCAAAAAGAGCCCCTACCCCAACATTAGAGCAGTCAATTAGAGGTATATGATGGTATGGAAATGTGTGAATGTAACTGTGTAATTAGAGGTATGTAAATAGGAGTCATGTTAATTGCGGGCTTCAGGCAATCGCTTGCTCTACGCCACGCTACCACTGTGGCTGATCGAATTTAGCCTCAGCCCCTGGCTGATTTCATTTTATTTTTCAAAAAGCAATGATTTCTATCTGTGTCCTTCTCCTAGTCTTTTCCCAGCCCGGAGACATTGTTAATCACACACTATTCACAGTCGAGAGCCTGCCGTTGTGGCAGTGTGGCTCGGCGTGAAGAGTCAGCACGTGGCCTTCAGACGACACTCCAGCTGTTGCAGTGCTGTCTCTCTCTACTTTTAGAGCAGCTCTCTCTCTCTCTCTCACCATTTTCCTCTTGATCTTTTGGTTCTTTAATGGAGCATTAAAGACTCTCTCTCTCTCTCTCTCTCTCTCTCTCTCTCTCTCTATCTTTCTCTCTCTCTCGCTCTCTCTCCTCACCCTCTCTCATCTGGGTTATGACGAGAGGGAACTGCTTATTTTTGGGGCCACCGATGACTCCAGCGAGATCCGTCTCCCACTAGGGGCCAAAGCCAAGGCGGCAGCGTGGAGAAATCGGAGCATCCCGTCCTGGTGCTCGTCTGCTGGACACCTTTAAGAGTTGATCAGAAAGGTGTATCAACTGTGGGGTAGGCAGGCCTGCCATTGGCCACTGCTCCTGACCTTTGGGTGTGTGATGTGTGTCTCGAAGCCCTGTAGTGGCCGAACAGAGCGGAGGAGGACAGCCTACGCTCTGCGGCTGCCCAAGGAGGGTGGAGAATGTCCAGTGAGCACGGAGGTGGAGCCCTGTGTGCTGAACAAGAACTGCTACCACTACAACTACAACATCACAGGTAGCCATAATGCATTAGAAAGACGTAGTGTTTCTAATGAGAGTTTTCTCGTTGTTTGCTACCCAAGCAGGCCGGCACTCGTCACTTCTGACCTTCATTCGGCGTTAACCGCATTAGCATTGAGTTCAGTGTTAACCGCGTTAGAATTGAGTTCAGTGTTAACCGTGTTAGCATTGAGTTCAGTGTTAACCGCGTTAGTATTGAGTTCAGTGTTATCCGCGTTAGCATTTTTGATCAAAGGAGCCCTGTAACAGTAAAGGAAACGAGAATGGAAAAGGTACGGCAGATGAAAGTCTGACAAGATTTTACAGTGACATGGAAACGGCCTTGTGTAGCAAGCGTTCCGCGCTCTCGTTTCCTGTGCAGCTCGTTTCCTATGCAGCTCATAAAGCTAATTACGTGCTGGGCTCAGCACACTGAACAGGCTCTCGCTGCCTGAACGCATCTTCTGCGGCAGTGCTCTGAGAGCATAGAGAGCCGTTTCTTCTGTTGTTGTCCCAGTGGCGCCAGGCTGTTTAAGGCATTATGGCCAAAGATCATTACGGGAGAAACTTTTTAGCGCTCTGCTTTATCTAAGATCTGCAGGCTCATCATCCAGCGCCAGCCACAGCTGCGTTAGAAAACCCAGAGGGTGTGATGCTTGATGCAGACCTAGAATAACTAGAGCTACTGCTACCAGAGTCATCTGTGCATGAACCAGACCTGTAGTTTAACTAGAATCAGTGGTACCAGAGTTTTCTGTGCTTGTGCCAGATCTGTAGTTTAACTAGAGTCAGTGGTACAAGGGAGTCTAAATTGCAGCTGTTCATAGAGTGAACAGAATGTGGCCATTGAATGTCTGTTGTAATTAGTGCCACCCCAGAAACTCTCCAGGCAGTTGACCTGAATCACTGAGGATTACTGGAGAAACAGTAGCTGAACACTAGACTTTTATTCTCTGTTTCGTTGACATCTGTGAGTCACAATACATGGTATTTATTGCGTGTACATTACAGTGGTTCGGACATATTTGATTAGGACTGCTGTATATGATTGATAAATGTCATTACTCATGAGGGTTTGCCATGCTGTGTGCGCGTGTGTGTGTGTGTGCGTGTGTGCATGTGCGTTTGTGTGTGTGTGTGTGTTTGTCCTCTCAGACTGGAGTACATGCCAGTTGAGTGCCAACGCTGTGTGTGGTAATGGTTTAAAGACCCGCATGCTGGACTGTGTGAGAAGTGACGGAAAATCAGTGGACTTGAAGTTCTGCGAGGAGGTTTGGATTGTACAATGTACAAATATTACAAACTGCAAAGACTTATTATTGTTATTATTGTTGTTGTTGTTGTTAGTGGTGTTGTGAGTGATTAGATTAAGTTATCAGTAAGCTAACAGAGCAAGTGAAGTTCAGTCAACATTTCAAAGGTAGCACAGACACATTTTTAGGCTAAACATTTTTTGAAATTGCAGTACAAGTAATGGTTTACACTGTGGTACAAATAAGGTGAAAATAAAATTACTACAGGTGAAAACACTGACTAAATGTTTCAGCATTCTGGCAGTATCTGGTAAAATAGTGTCACTTTTTTTTTGCCCACCTCTTTAGAGGATCTATAGTGCTTGGATGTTAATAATACATATTACATAATACATAATAATACAATAATACATAATACATATTTCAGAAATCAATGAGACCTTCGATAAGAAGGTTTATGTAGAGAAAGAAAACAAACAGTAGCAGCAACAACAACAAAATTGGCATTGGCTTGAAGATCCGGCAGCGTTTGAGGTTTGCTGACGTAAACGCAGCTAATTTCCAGAACCTGAAGATTGTTGAACTTAGCCCAGACCATGTGGTTGGCATGTCATTGATCAATGAGTGTTAGGAAAAGTCAATTGAATTGGACCCCGAGGGTGAGGGAGTAAAACACCTGGATCATGTGCTTAGATGGTGCTCCTGGATGGCAGGCTCGTAGTAACTCTGACCCTGCTCTGGAGCGGAGCTTCCTGGAGTGTCGGAGCTGACGTTGAGCTGTTTCTGCCCCACAGCTGGGTCTGGAGAAGGTGTGGAGGATGAACGCCTCGTGTGCGGTGGAGTGCCCAGTCAACTGCCAGCTCTCTGAGTGGTCACCCTGGACGGAGTGTTCACAGTCGTGCGGCCTGGACGGTGAGCTTCTGTCTGTCTGCCTGTCTGTCAGGACATGTGTCCAGATCTAATCCGTAGTCAGGAGCTCAGAAGTGTCTGCTGTGGTTCAGAAGCACCACGGCACTGTGGACTGGTTGTTCTGGTTTGACATGAATATTTCACCTCATCAAGCTTTCATTGAGTCATAGAGATGGAAAAATCTCTAAACCAGATATCCTTACTTCCTGACCTCATCTAAAATCCAGCTCTGCATGTTGTAATTGTTGGTACTTAATTTGTATCACAGCCCTCAAGGTTCAGCTACCACACATTTTCTAGCTTCTCTTTACATAAAAGTGTGTCAACAAAATGGCCAATTATCTACATTAAGTCTTGAGTTTACTACCAGTTGTTACAAAATCCAGGACCTGAAATTGAATTGGGGGTCTGGGATTGAAGTCCAGGGTTCCAGGCCCAGCAGTGCTGTGGCCCTCCGGTCCTCTGGTTCGACATTTCTGCCTCAGGCAAACGGTGCACTGCACTGTTATCGGATGATCATTGCCATGCAGAAGCTGATCCAGGTGTTCTGGGCGCGAGTGCCATCTGCACGCCGCAGGCACATTTCCCTCCGAACGCTGTCCGTCTCTCACGTCTGCCCATCTGTCCTGCGCAATGACACCGATAAGAGGCGAGAAACAGAGGCTCGAAGAACGAAGGCACGAGGAAGTCGCACCCCCCCCCCCTCCCCCCCTCCCCACACACATTTTTTAAGTGGGTGTGTTAATTCTCTCTGCCTCACTGAGGAAAAGCAGACATAATGAACCCAAAGGCTCCCAGCAAGAGAGGGAGAGACTGACAGTGTGCAGCCAAGTTGGGAGCCACAGGAGGAGATGAAGGGGGAGAGATAGAGAGAGAGAGAGAGAGAGAGAGAGAGAGAGGAGGAATGAGTGAGGGAGGGGAGAGATGTAGGAAGAGGGAGAGAGAGAAGACGACACATAGGAAGAGGCTGCTAGAGACTCTGCTGTGTGAGGGTGTGTAGGATGCGTCTTATCTGACTGTCTTGTCTGAGTCGGAGGCTGGAGAATTGGGAAGAGCTGAAGTATGTTTATGGAGATACGGTGTAAGCACTGGGGTTTTGGACTGTGTGCGGGGGTGTGGTGCATTTGCAGCTCGAGACTCAAAGATTTTCTGCGTTTAACCCCTGTAAAACACGGCTCCTCCTGTAGCATCACGGCCGTTAATATTTTAAATGCGTTTAATTGACTCAGAAAGTTGTAGGCGCCTGCAAAAGTCCTCTAGAATCATCCAATTACTGAACTTCCTTTGGTTTCGACATGGGGTGAGACTTTGAGAGGGTAGATGATGTTTACTCTTCATATGTCCTCTTCTTGATCGTACTTGATTTACACTACTGTCAGTTCTGTCATGTAATGTATTGTGTGTTATATATGATTACATTACTGCTGTCAGTTCTGTCATGTAATGTATGGTGTGTTATATATGATTAAGTTGCTGTATTTATACTGCATGTGCATACGATGTAATAGAGAGAAAAGACGTGTCAGAAATGGTGTGACATTACAGAAATAGATAAAAAGGGTAATACTTTTACTTGGTAAATATGGATGATTCCGTATGTGCAGTTCCTTTAATTATGGATAGGATTAGGCTAGAGTAACATATTTAACTGTGTGAAATACTGTCTCATCTTCATCTTGGAAGTATACCAGCGGGTTTTCAAAATGCCTATTCCCCATCTCTTTTGCTCCCTCTCAACACACAGAAACACACACACACACACACACACACACACACACAGAGGCTTCTGATGGGGAGATGGTACAAAAATAGACAAGCACTTTCTCTTAGGTATTTGAGGTGTGTTTTCTTTTTCAAGTCACTCTAGGTTGTTTTATATAACCTCGGTACTGTGTCCTGCTTTGTATAAATAGAGTGTATATTTTTCTGTTTAATGTGCATATAAAATATTCTTCAATCGTCTTCTTCAATCAGTACTATTTTTTAAAACCTTTACTGAACATGATTTAAAGTTGTTTTATGAATTATGTTTAGCTAAAGTAGCTTTAATATTTAATTATGATTAATACAAATATTTGCTAGACGTTATCTTCTGCACTCCAAAATCTAAGTTAGTCAAAGACTTTCAAATAGTACACAGAAGTAGGCAGGTGCAGCTTGCCTTGTGTTTTAAGAATTATTAAAGGGGAGTATTTATAGGCTGCAGCACCACCCCTAGGTCCCAACCATTGGTCCCGCCCTTGGTCCCGCCCCTAGATCCCAACCATTGGTCCCACCTCTGGGTCGCACCATTGTTCATATGTCAGTTTATCGAGACATTAGATGTTGGACTGGCATATCAAGCCCACTAGCAAACTGTCTTCTAGATGTGCAATCCAGAAGTGGGAAATCAAAAGATGTGTACGAGTCTTTTGTGGCAACTTTAAGATAACTGTTCAGATAACTAATTCCGACGAAACCCTGACAAGAAACTCCCACAGGTTAAACGGAAGGTGGCACCAGTGCAAGCATCATTTTTTGCTTGCCATAAATGAACATATAGAATTGTAGATAAATGGCTTCTTGTTCTTTGCCAGATGGCTGAAGAAGTTCAAAACATAATTCATTCCATCATCCATTTTTGCGTGTGTGTGTGCGTGTGCATGCGTGTGTCTGTGTGTCTGTGTGCGTGTGCGCGCGTGTGCATGTGTGTGTCTCTGTGTGTGTGTGTGTGGATGCTCTAGGGAAGATGTCCCGGAGGCGGACCGTGTTGCAGGCCTCCCAGGGTGACGGCAGGCCGTGTCCCCCTCAGCTGGAGCAGTGGAAGCCCTGTCCTGTACGCCCCTGCTACCGCTGGCAGTACAGCCCGTGGTCAGAGTGCCGTGTGGAGGTGTGCCATCCTAATCCCTCCGCATACTCCCTCCTTCTCTCTCTCTCCCTCTGACTCTCTCTCTCTCCCTCTGACTCTCTCTCTCTCTCCCCTGCTCATTTCTCTAACAGTTCATCAGTGTTTCTTGCTTTCACCAGCACTCTGTCTGTGGCTTTAGATCTCTGATATTTCTATACCTGCATCTCTCTCTTCGTTTTGCTGTTTTTTTCTGTGCACCTTCACCATGGTTTTTCTCAGCTGTCCTCTCTTAAGCTCTCTGCCTCTCCCTCACTCTTTCTCTCTTTCTCTGATGAATTTCTGTTTTTTGAAGAGAAGCACTGCAGTTGTGAACCAGACTGTCACCTCTGCTGATGGAATGCAGCTCTGACCAATCTTTCCAGTATGTTCAAAAGTCTGAGCACAGTGGAGGGAAGGAGCTGAAAACTAAAAGCTCAGCCATTGGCATCAAACATGTGGTGCTTTGGCTCCGAATGCCAAGTGAAGCACACAAGGAACTTTTTCTCAGTCAGTTGATAAGCCTTTGTTTGTGTGAATGTTTGTTTATGTGTATATGACTGCCTGTGGATGGGTGTGTGTGTGTGTGTGTGTGTGTGTGTTGTAGGATGTAGTATGTGGTGAAGGCCACCGCTTCCGGAACCTATCTTGCTTCGTGTCGGACGGTTCCAGAGACGGTCAGGGCAGCAGTGTGGACGAGGAGCTGTGTGCCACCCTGGAGCAGGCTGTCGATGGAAACCAAACCATCATTCTGGAGGAGGCGTGCACGTTACCGTGTCCAGGTACCATGGCAACGGCCACTTCAGCCCTGCCCATTTCACAGGGCACCAGACCGCAGAATCCAACAGCAGCTCGTCGACATTACATGTACTGAGCGCACTGGTTTGGTATACCTAAAGACACTCCACAAATCTTTTCAACTGTGTAATCCATTTTCTCCTTCACAAGGAAAAAAGTTCAGAATCAGAATTCAGTTCGTTTCAGCTTTTTAGTTGTCATTAGTCCAGCGTACAGTGCAACAGAAATCTCCAGCATTCCATCACCCTTTCTTGACCCCTCCCTCTCTCTCTCTGGCTCCTCCTCCCAGGGGACTGCTATCTGATGGAGTGGTCTGATTGGAGCATGTGCCAGGGCGTGTGCGTGAGAGGCCAACAGTTGGGCGTGGGCTCCGTGCAGGTGCGCTCACGTGCTGCCGTCGCTCAGGAGCCCGAAAACATCGGCCACTGTCCCGAACAGGAGTGGCAGTCCCGCCCCTGCACCGGTCAGAGCCTCCGTCATCTTCATGTTTATAACACAGTTATAGAGACTCGTTAACTTTATGAGTACATGTCAAGTGTCTGAGGCTGTTCTTGGTTTGACATCTCAGTATATTTATTAGAATTTATACACCTCATTACATTTAAAACAGTTTTTTTTGTTCATCCTTTGTTAATCATTTTAGATTATTAGTATCTATAACAGTGTATGAAATTGGATTCATGAAACAATTGCTGAGTTCCTGCTTCTTTGTGGGTGACACTGAAGTTCACAAATTTTCATTGCATTGTCAACATGTTCTTGTCATGCATGCGATTAGCACTGTGTTCACCACTCCTCATTTTCACCTCTATTTCAAGTTCAAATGGAAACGATGGAGAAGAGTAGAGAATAGTTTAGTCTGTTAGACTCCCAATAATATGGCATGTTGAAATGCAGAACATATGGCATTTCTGGTGCACTAGAAATATCCTCCCCCCCTCCCCCCACGTAGGCAAGTGGAATCGTGTAAAATCCCTTGAGTGGTGGACCCTCTCTCAGAGCAGTGGGGAATTTCTGGTTAGTAATTGGCCCCTGGTAGGCATCAGTGAAACACATCTTAGGCCCTGATTTGTCTTGCACCTCTGACCCAGAATCAGTGCTCTTTGATCTCATTGTCATATCGGTAAGGATTTGAGTGACAAAAAAAAAACTGGTTAAGGCCCTTGACCAGTAACCAGAAGGTTGCTGGTTCAAATCCCACCTCTGCCAAGTTGCCACTGTTAGTCCCCTGAGCAAAGCCCTTAACCCTCCACTGCTCAAGATGTATTCAGTCACAATTGTTAGTCGCTTTGGATAAAAGCGTCAGCCAAATGCCGTAAATGTAATGATAAATTGATGTACCGTGTGACCCGCTCGCTTTGAGAGGTTATTCTTTGTATTGCTACATAACATGCATTATGGATCCTTGTTGGCTCATTCATAAATATGCATGAATGCTTTCATGGTTGTGTGAGTAGGATTAGATCAGCCTATTGATGTTCACCGCACTGTGGCTGTGCTATTTTTTGTTTACATGCCCCTGCTTTCTCGTTTGTAGACGGCGAGTGTTTCGAGTATAGGTGGGTGATCACCACGGGTCTGATCTGGTGTGAGCGATCAGACGGAACAAACGTCACAGGTACGGCGCAGCTCTGTCTGCCTGTCGGAAACCAGGTCAGGGAGTGAGAAAAAGAGCAATTACTCAAGCTGCAGTAAAACGGCTGCAAAGGGAGACTCACCATGGAGTCAGCATTTATCAGGCACAAGAACCTCTAAGCGCCTTTCGCTCTGCCATGCCGTGCTTCCAGTGGGCTTGGAGCTTAGCGTTCATTACGTTACCCCTGACCTTTGATCTGTAGGTGGCTGCCCTCCCACGAGCCCACCTGGGGTGGAGCAGACATGTGACCCGCCTTGTGATGAGCCACGTTCCTTCTGCTCCGAGGTAAGACACAAGAGGACTGTGGGAATTACCATGATGTTTAAGTAGAAGACGTAGCTTGTTTGTGCAGTCGTGACAGTTACATACCACAGCCTTAGCTGGAAAGTGCTTTAAGTGTAATGGCCTTTCACGGTTTAGTGCATAGCCAAGAGCATAGTGCAATGGCAAAGTATTAGGTAAATGTAATTAATGTAGGAGCTGCTGATGCACTACAGAGAGAAGGCTTGAGTTGCTTCACGCCTAAGAACTGGCCTCACAGGTAGAGTGATCCTTACATTCAAGCTTTTAATGTTAAGTGACAAGAGTCTTTAGCTTTATACATCAGTGGCACTACAGATTATGGTTATTTATTAGTACAGAAATATGGTCTGTAAAAGTCATTCTACTTGTGTGTCAACTGCTAGTAAAAAAAAAAAAATACAGGCCTTCTTCCAGCCTCCAGATTGGTGAGTCATGCAGGTTGTTTCAGCGCACACCTCTGCTGCCCCCTGCAGGATGGTCTATGCATGTGCGAAGAAGGCTACACAGAGGTGCTGTCTGCCGAGGGCCAGCTGGAGCAGTGTACCCAGATCCCCGTGCTGGAGATCCCCACAGCCGGCGGCGGCGGCGGCGGCGGCAGCGCCGACGTGAAGACGAGCCGGGCGATCGACCCCACCACCGGTACCACCGAAGAGCCCGGCCGGCCAGGCCGGACCTGGTACCTACAGCCCTTCGGACCCGGTAACTCGGCTGTTTCATGCAACTGTGAACTGCAAAGTGAATTTATAGGTGGAATTTTTTTATTAATAATAGCGTTGGTCTGAGATGGTCTGAGACTTATAGAATTAACTATTTTGTTTTAGTCTTTTAAATAGTTTTTTAGTCAGTTATTCAAGTAAGGTCATGAGAATTATTAATGATTAAAATTAGGAATTATTAATTGTCCATTTTAAAGTCCAGGTGTCAGGTCAGGGATCACTTTTCCTGTAACCAGTGTATCTTAGAGAGCATGTAAAGTGTTTGCCTCTGTCTGTCCACAGATGGCAGACTGAAGACCTGGGTGTATGGAGTGGCTGCTGGAGTATTTGTGCTCTTGCTCTTTGTAGTGTCCATGATCTACCTAGCTTGGTAAGAACACCGTCATCCCAAAGTCTGACATCACCATCGTGATCATCACTATCATCTTCACCGTTGTCTCCACTGTTATCATCATCATCATCATCACCTTTCAGTTTGAATTCATTTTTATTGTTTTTTGTTTCCCTGCCCCCACACACTGGTTGATTTTGGGGTCTACCGTCACTTCCACCTTGTCGAACAGCAGCTGCTGTGTCCTGCACTGCCCAGATGCACGAAACTCCACCCACCACACAGGGGTGTGGATGAGCTAGGACGTCCACGAACTCACCTCTCCAGAGTGCTGGCAGTGTCTGAGTCTGGTAATATTCTGGGGCATCATGCTTCCACCCCAGTGCTCTGTCCTGTTGCCCAGGACTGCACACAATTTCACTATTTAAACTTGATTTAATTTCTATATGAAGATATGTCATTTTTTATTAAATAATAATAAAACCTGTCCTGCTATAAACATGGGGGTATACTGTGTATATATACAAATTTCTTTGAAAACCTTGTGTACTTCACTACATGTATTTTAACATGTGTATATATATACCTGCGGGAGTTTCTTGTCAGAGTTTCGATGGAATGAGTTATCTGCACAGTTATCTTAAAGTTGCCACAAAAGACTCATCTTAGGTTTGGATTTCCCAGTTCTGGACTGCACAGATCTAGAATAAGACAGTTTACCAGTGGGCCTGATATGGCAGTCCAACATCTAATGTCTCAATATATATATATATATATATATATATATATATATGTGAAATACACAAGGTTTTCAAAGAGTCAGGACATTTCAGGGGTCCTTTATCAGCTGTGCAAGCAAAGTGCTACAATTTTAAATGAATCTACTAATAAATCTACTGTAGATCATTTTAAATAATAGAGAATTTTAAGTATCTCTAATAATTTTAAATATCTCTACTGCTGTGTAGTACAGTATACTGCGGTTACTCCCCTGGAATCATCTTGGCCACTTTATTAGAGACATTCGTCTAGTAGCGTGTTGGTCTTCTTGAGGCCTTCAGAACTGCAGCATTTCCTCATGACATAAATTCCACTAGATGTTAAAGTCGAATCTTGGTCCATTCAGAAGGAATGGCTTCTCACAGTTGGTGCAAATTAGACACCAACATGCTTTGGACAGCACGTTCTACCACAACCCAGAGACGTTCTATAGGATTAAGATCTGGGGACTGTGACTGGGAAGCAAGGAAAAGCTCGTTGTCAAATTCCTGGAACCAATTCATGACTGTACAACCCTCGTAGCATGGAGCAATGTCCTGCTGAAAGTGTCCTTCTGCCACAAGGTAAACAGCTGCCATGAATGGTTGAATTTGGATGACCACAATGCTTAGGTACATCTGCAGGGAGACCTTCAGCAGACCCAGGGTGTGCCAAGAAAACATTCCCCACGCCGTTATTCCACCTCCATCAGCCTGAACTGTTGACACTTGACAGGAAGGGCTCCGTGATTCATGCTGCTTGTCCTAAAGTCAGACCTTCCCATCAGTACGTTGCAACAGAAATCTGGATTCATTTGACCAGATGATGTTTTTCCACTGTTCAGTGATCGAATTTGTGTGCTCTTTTGCCCACTGGAGTCTTGCCTTTCTGTTTCCCTTAGACAGCAATGGCACTTGAACGGAGCCTCTCCTGCCGTGTCCATCTGTGCTAAGGAACGATGAGTTTGGACATGTTTAGTTGGAGCACCAGCACTGTGTTCAGCAGCAATTTGCTTGTCTGTGCACCGCCCTTTTCCTCAGGACGAGTCCTGACATGTTTACATGCACATGATTCCCTTTCGCTCGGTGCTTCTCCTCGATCTCACCCTTCTCACTACGCCGTCAACACTGGTGCATGAGAAAACCCCATCAAGGCCGGCAGGGGTTTTTTGAGAGACTGACCCCAGCTAATCTAGCACCAATGATCATGCAGTGATCACACTGAAATTGATCCACAAAAAACTTGATCACCAGATTTTATGCTGCGCTCCAGGGTCGCTAATTTCCAAGATGACTAATTTCCATATAGGGAATCTCCAAATGTGAAAGAGCAAGTGTCTCTGATAAAGTGGCCATTGACTATATATCTGAATGTTAATGATCTGTATTTCAATTGTTTGGGTTGTCGTAATCAAGAGTTTCTGTAGATGGAAAGCCCATTTGGAGTCCTTCATCATTAAAGGTTTTCTAATAATATTACTACACCTGATTAAAATGTGCAGTAGCTAATTTGAACATGCTAATCTGGTTGTGATGTAGTGCTGGATTTACAGTGCACTCGTTCACCAGTTCCTGTTTACATCCACTTCTTCATTTCCATTATTCCAAAGTAGGGTATTTATAGCATAAATATTCTCCATTTTTAGTCTAATACAGCGTGTGTGTGACACAGCCTCAATCACCGATCATCAGTATAGGCTTGTAAATGACACCTGTGGGAATAATACCTGTTGTTTCATTCATATTGTTTTTGTTCATAACATTTGTCCTGATTTCCCAGTCATGTGAAGGTTTCACACATGAATGATTCCTTTAGTGTGAAGTCACTGGAATGTGATTTGAATGCACATTTCTTCCTTTTGTCCTCAGCAAAAAACCAAAGAAACCCCAGCGAAGACAAAACAACAACAGCAGGTTAAAGCCTCTCACTCTGGCCTACGATGGAGATATTGACATGTAGATCTGCTTGTGCAGCTACCAACACACACACACACATATACACACACACAAACATGTGCAATGGTTAACACTTTGTTCCACGCACTGAACACCTCATCCACCTGAACACAGGAAGAAGCAAGCAAACAGAAAACCTCAAAAAAGGTAAAATGCTACCTGGGCTGTAGCCAAACCTCCATAAATCCCACAGAGAAAGGGAGAATGCCTGTTTCTCCACAGTATTACTTTACTGTCAAAGTCAAACAAATAGTTGCAAGTAGCGAGATCTTTCCTTTCAGACCATATCAGAGCATGGATAATGTTGTCCCCTCGTTCCGCTTACCCTGGACTTCTGGAAGCTCAGTCTTTACAAAACTTGGAAAACAGAAAACTTATTATAAAAGATATGATATATTACCTAATGGACTCCACTATGACACACATACTGGACTAGAGCTGAACTCTTCTTTGAGAACTCTGGGGCAACCCACCTCTGTGTAGGAGCACAAGGGTGGAGGAAATGCTGCCCTGCACTCCTGGAGGTGCCGCCTCTGCTCCTCTCTCCCATCAAGGCACATTTGCACTATGTTAGTGCAGCTTTGATATGCACTCAAGTCAGGATTTGTGTTGAGCGCCACCTCTCGCCAGGAGAGTATTCAGCTGTGTTGTCAGGAAATTTAAAAAAAAATAAAAATAGTGGAAGAAGTCATACGAGGACACTGAAGTCATCAGTGAAAGACTCTGAAGCTTTTTGGGGTTTTTTTTTTTTTTTTTTTTACTTGCTTGGTTTTGGTCCACTGTGCATTGAATTGTTAGTTGTATCCGTTTTTGCTCATCATAGTCTCGCTGTGTAGTTTAAGTTTATTTTTCCATTGTTTTGATTTTTTAAGATTATTTGTTGAGATGCACTTATAAGAGGAAACAAAAGCATTGTGACACTCCAGTGCTGTTTTGTGCTTTGTTGGCTGTTTTGTGTGAAGACCAGCAGTATCTGCCTTATTGTTTTTTTGTTGTTGTTGAAAATTTTAAACAAACAAAAAAAAAAGCGTATCAATACTAATTTTATAATAATTGCCGGTTCCTCACAGATCAAAGCAGATGCGGTGCAGATGTCCAACATTAACATGTTTATTTAGCCTCGTTCACATCCATGTTTTTTTAAAGAACAATATGGCTTCCCAAAGGTACTAGTTATGATAACAATGACATCATAGTTGTATTTTATAAGCAGGTATGATTAGAATGAAAAGACTCTTGGTTTAGTCTTTTTACAGCCACATTTAATGCTAATGACAAACTTACTGCTTTAATCTCTGAAATGAATCAAACATTACATTACATAAAGCAACTCATTATATAATGTCCTGTCTCATGATCATGAACCATTTAAGAGCCTGTTCAATAACAGTAAAACAAAAGATCTATTACTTATGTAAATCCTGAAAAAATGAATATTTTTAGCTAATGTTCCTTATTTATCATGCCAGTTACTGAAGCTGCTCAATGCTGACGGTCCCCTGACCATCTCACCAGCTGGGAAGGGGATGTTTACGTTTTTTCATTCATTTGATGTGTAAATAATGACTCGACTATTTTTTATTTTTTTGAATATTCATGAAAGTGTGTACATTTCTTTTCTATTGCACAAAAAAATGTTTAGTAAAAATTTAGTACAAAAAAAGTGGTATTTGCTTATCTTTGTTCACAATGTTGAAATCCATGTTGTAAGTAAGAAACTAACAACATTTAGTGCTTTTGTACAGGTTGTTTATGTATGGGATGAATTACAGATAATAAATGTACAATATGCTGGTGTGTCAGAGCCACGTTTTTGGTTCAGCAGTATGTAGTAACATCCAGATATTTATATTCATGTAGTATGTAGTGACATCCAGATATTTATATTCATGCTGCATGAATGCTTTTGATATGACATGCTCCAACTAAGACCAAGATGCATCAAATATTGTATACAGTGTATGTTGTGAAAGCAGGTTACCAACATCTGAGATAATGGCTATAGTGCATTCATTAAAAAGCAGGCAGCTTTTGGCATGTACATTGTAGGCCGACTGGCCGGCACAAAGTCCATTAACTTTTTAGAAAAGTATATATTAAGAAATCTTTAGATTCTGCTGTTCTTACAACGTAACCTGCTGAAGAGCTTACAGATGTCTTTCAGCTGTCTATAAATTCACTCTCTTATTTCTCTGGAAAATCTATTATCCGTGTGCCAGAAAAACATTTCCAGTTAAAAATTATGACTATAGGCTGATGGCTTTAATGATAGTCAAAATTAATCACTTTGAGAAATATTTAGTGTATATGGTCAAAGATGATGTAAACGTACTCCCAAACACACTCCAGGTATCCGTTAGGCCAGATAAGGGTATGTTGCTGTCAGCAGCAGTCTATCCATTGTAAAACATTTAGAAGATCCAAAGGTCTATGTACTCATGTTTCATAGCGTTTGATTCAGCTTTTAATACTATAGGCCCCATTTGCTGACCCAGAACTCGGAGGCAATGAATGCCAGTTCCTTCATTACTGGGCAGTTATGTACCCAGCATATTAATGTTAATACTTCCCTCTCAGTTATGTACCCAGCATATTAATGTTAATACTTCCCTCTCAGTTATGTACCCAGCATATTAAGGTTAATAGATCCCTGCAATAGTGCAGGTTTAGTTTCCCAGTACTCCATACACTCCATACAAAACAACATATCAGGACACACTTCAGTAATTACATTGAACTTTTCAATTTCGTGCTGTTCTAGTTTATTGTAAAAGGATGCTAATATTTTGTTTACAGTGTAGATTAAAAAAAAAGGTTTGATCTGTGGTGTGACACCTGTTACTTAATTTCAAATGTAAAGAAGACAGATTTTTGAATTGGTAATTCCAGACCGGTGGTAACCCATGACAGCCCTATCATTTAACTCTGCTCATATGAACAGCCATGTGTCTTTGCTAATGAGACATTTAGCTGGCTGACTCTTGGGGAAAGTGTGGTTCTCATTTTAAGCAGAGGCTATATATTTTTAATAGGCTCAGAGTGCACAGGATTATGTGTGTGTTTTATCAAGTTGCTTCAGAGAGAATAATAAGGTATGGGCCATCAGCATCGTTATGGTAATCTTACAATTCAGCTCGAGTCTAAGCTTGACTAGTGCGCATAGTTATGAACATTGCCAGGACAAAATAATATTCAAACCTGCAGTAAGTGTGTTAGCAACTTCTCTTTTAAGCTCAAGGATCCATCCTGCATTATAACAGATTATAATGGATCTGTAATGATGCAACTGGCTTAATATGTTTCATTCAAGTACAATATACTGTTTTCTGCTTATGATTTATATCAGTTTTCACTACTGAATGATCACATTTGTATGCAGGATTATTTTACATGATTACTTTTATATTTGTTGTTTTGTTAGGAACATTATTTATAATAATTTTGTTTATTATTATACTTCTAAGCTTATAAAATTAACTATAAAATATCCAGACGAAACGTGATGCGTGTATACGGTCGTGTGTATGAACGTGGATATTTTCCCGTTACTTTGTTGAATATGTTTGCATCTTGTGGAGATCATAGCGAGTCCAACAATTATAAATGCATAATAAAATATATTCAGCTCAGTACACCTCCAGAGACTTGCCTAATCAAGTGCAAAATTCTCCGTTTCGTTGTTGTGAAATTCCCCCGGTGTACCTTTAACGGGACTACTTAAATTACTTGGTATTGCACCTATGTGTTCTCCCACGTGCGCCCTCCCTTGTCTAGTGAACTCGCTTCTTCAGTTGGCTATGCTATAGCGCAGCGCGAACGAGTTTCGACGGTCCTCTTCAAAGAGAAGAAATCCTTTTCAGGTTCGTTTAAGCGACACAAACTGGCAGTCAAAATCTACCTCTTGTTTTCTTTTCTGATTTTAAAATGAACGTTTATATTTTCTTTACTCTATGAAAGTATTTATTACTTTACAGTATTATTTTACTATTTCGGAATCTCGCCTGTGGCTAAGGAAAGTAGTAAGAAAAGTTAGGAAGCCTTAGGAAATATGTTTTCTGCGTACAATGTGGTGTGTCTTATGATACTGCTCGTCATATACGAGGTAAGAAATGTACATTTTCCATTCTACATTTCCAGTTCTGTGATCACTTCTTTCGAATTTACTGACGAGAGTTATAGATTCAGCACCATGGATAGTTCCATTTCCTTTGGTTTTACTTTACTAAGTCACGGATTTGACACCTTTATACCATCCAGTTTTTATAAACTATAGATTACATTTAGCAACAAAACTACTCTGATCTATGTGTAAACCAATAAAACTTCCTTAAAAAACAAAACAAAAACAAACTAAAAAAATAAAAATACAAGGTATACTTTCGGTTTATGTAAACTGTAAAACAGTTTGATTTTGTGATAATTAATGACAATTCCTGTGTATTTTTTCCATAGCAACTGAAAAACTAATTTCAAGGTTGATTAAGTATAGCCGCTGTGAAATTTAATTAGTCTGATCATCATCCGTTTCAGCTTCTAAAGAAATCAATGCTCATTTACAAAGTTGTTTACAGAGAACATGGTAAGTGTCGCTCAGTGAACAATCAGTATCTGGGTGGTAGGAATGTCGCAGCATACCGTGATAGAGACCTTTAATTATTTTGAGTAGTGTAACCCCATAACCCCAGATAATAGCGATCTTTATCAATGCTAATGCATGCTATCATTGTTAATACACGCGGCTATACCAATCAAAGTGCTGGCTTATATGATACCGACACGTAAACATTAGTTGCAACAAATGTAACAAAATCAAATAAATAATAAAAGAATGCAGCTCGTGCTCAGCTGTCAGTGGTGATCTCTTAATCTGGGTCTAGACTGTAGAATGACTTATTCATTCATTCATAGCACATCATCCAGTTTGCTTGGTTGGTTGCTTTTATCAGTAGTCATTTTTAAAAGCATCCTATACTAGGCTACAGTATTTCCAATTAATACAGCTGCTTACACCCTGTGGAGATATTTCTGACAATGCCTGAGCTTTTATTTGATCAGAATTGATTAGCAGTCTGTCCACATCAACCAAACTTAAACGGCAGACGTTTCCTTCTCAGAATGAGAGCAGCTATGCAGCTGTTTTTGACTTTGTGTAATATATAGTATAGTGTTTTGTGTAATATATAGTATAGTGTTTTGTAGAACTGTCCTGAGACAAATATTCCAAATTTGAGTTTGAAGTTTATAGTTTGAGTTTCATAGAGATTTTTTGCTGTCACAAGATTCAGGATGCTAACCTATTTGCTAGTGCTGTCATTGACATTATGGATGCACCCACACTCCTGGGCTCTCCTATAGTTCTTTGTGTGTTTGTATCTGATATTATCTGATATTAGAACCTTCATTGATGTTAACTACATTAAGCCTGGTTTCAATGTTGTGGGGGACACGAGTACATTATGAATAACTGCATGCTACTGATCAACTAATTCCATGCTACTAGTCATTTTCGATACTGTATGTGTATATATGACTTTGTCCCATGTGTGAATGTTTGAAGAGGGTGGATTGCCAAATAGAATAAACACTTTTATCCCCAGTATGATTCAAAAAAAGAAGTCTGGTAATAAAAATGCATGCCAAGATCAAACCACATTGATCCTGTAAATCTTTAGCCTTTGACTGCAGTATTTTATGTCTAGTCCTAATCCATTAGACAAGGTTCTAGCCATCAAAGAGCCTCTAATCCTGCCCAGGGCTTCTCTGTATGATTATCTCTTTCTGCATTAAAAGTTAATTATGTCACGTAGCACTCTGGTAAAAGAGAGCATTGTATGGTAGATGAAGAGAAACAGATGGATTCTTAAAATTTTGTGAACATTATCTCATTAAGGGAAAGCCGTAGGGGTCTGGAATTAACAGGTAACTTCACTGACATTGCATTAGCATACAATTTTATGACCTGATGTGTTTACATTGTTTAATATTTTATTTCAGTATATATTGCATTTCGTGAGAAAAAGTTCTGAGATATAATTTTGCACCACAGGATATTAACAGCAAGTAGAAGTGGCACACACTTATGTGAACATTAAGTCTTTAAAGAGAGAGAGAGAGAATGAGAGAGACCAAGGTGTTATAGCCCAGAGGTAATCATGAACTCACAATGAAAGCCATTTTTCATCTGTTCTTAAGAGGTTCAAGTTTTAAATGAGTGTGAATGGAAAGAGCCATCAAATGTGATAGAAATTCATGGACTATGAACTACTGGTCACGCTCTTCATCCTCTGTAACTAAGTCAATAATGAAGCTATATATGATTTACCATTCACAGGCCTCCTGGAGAGAATTTAATTAATGTCTCTTTCATCAGAAACTAGATTCCCATACGGCAGCTGTGTGGAAGTGTTTTCAGACTCTAACGTAATTAAATATACAGGCTGTGTACTCTGAGATGTGTGGAAGCTCTGAAATCATTAGTGCCACCCTGTGCAGCTCTCTGATTTGTCCTTAGCTGTTTCAAAACTGACCTTGCGTCGACTTTATGTGTCGGAGCTGAACAGATTTTCTGATGAGTGACAAAAGGTAATATTTGGCGTATTGATTTGCGGGCTAACTAATAAAATGCCTCGCTTGCACAAGACAGATCTGCTGTCAGACTGTCCCAGATGGAGTCAGTGAGTCAATGTCCCCATCTCAGCTCCGAATGTGCAAGGCACACCGCTCAGAGATGGTAGTTATGAAAGTGCATCTCAGTCATCTCTTTCCATTCTATTCTTCTTCCTCTTTACAGCGTTCTTTATGTTTCCTTTGACAGACTATTGAAGAAAACATTCCAGAGACGAAAAAAGATAGATTTGAAACTGCAGGAAAGTCTGACTCTAACACTTTGCAACCATCCAGTCTTCAAAACAGTGCTCCTGGCCTTTCACTCTACCCTTCATCTGAGAAGTTTGTATCCGAGCAGGAGCTTGGAGACTGGCTCCTTGACTACCCAGGCCCCCAGCCATGGATTGAGCAGGCAAAACGACAACACTCTGTAAAGTCAGGAAAACTGAGGAAGATGTTTGGCTGGGGGGACTTCCACTGCAGTATAAAGACAACATCCCTGGAACTGCTGATTAAGGGGAAGATAGTGGACCATGGAAACGGAACCTTCAGTGTTTACTTCATGTGCAACACGACTGGTTTCGGGAACGTGTCTGTTGGACTGGCCCCACCTACCAAGGTAGTTGAGTTTGACCTAATGTCACAGATGGCCGTGCAGCCTGTGAAATCCAAGCTGTTCAATTGCCGGGTGGAGTCTGAGAAGGTGGAACATAGCAGCAGGGATTTGCGTTGCAAGTACAGCCGTTCAAAGGGGTGCGGCTTTCAGCAGACCCACAGCCACGTCTCATGGCTCTGTTCCAAACCATTCAAAGTCATCTGTGTCTACATCTCTTTTTACAGTGTGGACTACAAACTCCTGAAGAAGGTCTGTCCAGACTACAACTACCACAGTGACACGCCTTACTTTCCCTCTGGATAATCATGTGAATTTACTTAAAAAAAACTGTAAGGTACCACCACATTAAAATATGAAATAGTCTTCAGTGGTGATGTATTGGATTACAGTCAGCAAACATACAAAGTCACAGTAATGGTTAATTAAGTAATTATGTGAAAAACAGAACTACAGTATGGGACACAATGTTTTCAAACTTTACACTTTAACATTGGATGGTTAATTTACTAATTATATCTAACTATTGCAAAACTGAGAAAGAAAAAATTAACAACATCCAGCTGTGTTTTGTCAGTTTTGAAAGGAATCATGTTCATTCAAAATGCAATTGAACTTCTGCTTTTCAGGCCTCCATAATGCTAACAATTAATCACATTTTTATGGTAAAAGGGACTGTAGTGTGTAATTTGTTCCCATGCGCAGATAATAACTAAAAAGTAAGAGTTTGTGCCAATCATAAGCATCAACAGCCTTGATTTCCAGGTATTTGTCAATACAGGCTTTGCAGTCCACACACTGCAATAAAAAAGAGACTACAAGAAAGAAAATGCTTCTATATCATAAAACCTCTTAGCAATGCTCTGAAAATGAACGACTATTGTATTAAATGAGTGGAAACATAATTAACTCTTTTGCTGTGGTATCTGCTGTTAGATGATAGTGGCTTTTTTATGAGGTGAATTCATAGTATAATTGAATTGTTCATAAGTGGAATGTTCATAACTGATTCATGGCACATTGTTGAGCTAAAAGACAGATGCACAGTGGACTATCATCTTAGTCCACCTGAGCTCAAAAGACAGAAAATGAAAAGAAATAAATGAATATGCCTCTTAAGGCCGTTGTCTATTATCCTGATTTACCCATGCGAGATATCACAGAGAGGGACGTTTTGGGATTTGTTTTTACTATGCTCTAACTCCCTGGATGCTAATAACAGGCAGCTGTGAGATCATATTTGCAGATCAGTTTATTTCTGGTTACATTTCTGTCTTTTGTTTCACCCCAAGCTCATGCTGCCTCGAGCTTAACAAGCCTCACAGTGACATTTGCAGGCAATGCATGTGTGATTTCAGGTGGACAGTTTCACACCTCACATCTCTCTGAGGTAAAGCTTCTCTTCATCATTACCATGTCAGCAACCTTGTCTGGAAATTCTCACTGTACCCATTTTTCCTCATAAAACATCTGAACAGCTGTCTCAGTTGAGACTGATGAAGTGTTAGAAATATTCTTGAATACAAATACCCATGTGGTAAAGGTGCTGATTTCTCTCTCTCTCTCTCTCTCTCTCTCTCTCACACACACACACACACACACACACACACACACACACACACACACACACAAATATTACCTTGACTTAACATATGGCGTTTTAAAATGGTATTATGCGTTTCTTGGACACAACCCCACATAAAGTCTGACTACCAATAATACAATAGGGCAGCTTCAAGATTTAGCTCAAGCCCTACCTCTGGTAAAGTTGCCACTGTTGGGCCCCTGATCAAGGTCTTTAACCCTCAATTGTTCAAGATGTATCCAGTCACAATTGTAAGTTGCTTTGGATAAAAGCGTCAGTCAAATGCCATAAATGATACTTCTGTGCAGCGTTACTAATTCACCTATGTATCTTTAACCAAGTTTGTGTTATACTATATGTTGCTGTATATGCTGTGATAGTTGGCTATTTCTGTTTTCCCTTTTCTTATGTCTTCCCCATTATTGAAGGTCGTGGTTTCAGGTTATGTTTCTGAAAAGAACAAAGACGTTATATACGCTGATGAAGTATAATTTTCACAGCTTCGCGTCTATCAGTTGCCTAGCTATTATGCACAATGAATAAAACTCACACTCCTCTGACTTCCGCATCCTTACCTCCTAATAACTCATAAAGAATGACTCATGTCGTTCCAAATGAGGGAAATAAGCGTCTTCGGACATTTTTTTCTGGTGTTATGCTGCCATCTAGAGACAAAAAGCCTTTACACTCGATTTTCTTGTATTCCTCACTCTTGTTTCAGAACTAATTCCCGTGGGGATAGATCTCGATTATAACGAATATTTTATAGATATGTGCCAAATAAATAACACGACACCGACAGCCCTTACTGTTTGGTGCGTTCACGTGACGTCTTCACATATGCAAATAAATAATCACTCAGTGGTATGAGACCACTTGAAACACTAAAAAGTGTAAAAATAACAACCGGTTCCTAAAACACACCAAATTCTTTACAGCACAGTTCGTGGTTCGTACTGTTGTCCGCTTGATTATCCACTGTATAGTGAAAACGAAGACTTTCGTGTTTTTATTTAAGTCGAACCTCGATGCTTGCCATACACACCGACAATCTGTACACGTAAAGCCAATTTCAAGAAAATTGTATGCACGTGAGATTATGTGTTTCCTCAGTATCTTCTCCTTATCTTTATTTTCTAGCAACAGCATGAAATCTGGCCATTTTAGACTACTCATGATTCACTGTTCCACAAATAGAGTCTCACTTCTCAAGGGGCTGTGATGTGAAAGAGGTCCAGAAAAATCCAGACTTCTCTTTCCACGTTTACATAGTGAACGGAAAAAGAACTTGGTGTGAGTGAACCAGACTCACTTTCTGGTTCACTACAAAATAACTGAGTTCGGTTCATTTTAAAATGACTACCATTTGAAACATTCTGAAGCTCTGCCAAAGGTTTTCTCAGAGGGGTGTCGTTTCTGCTATCTTTTAGGTAAGTTCAAGAATATTGCTTGATGTAAAAATATTATGTTATTGCATGTGTCACTACAGAGCTCCTGGAACCACATAAAGGATGCGTTTATATTTGTAGTTTGGTTCCCTAGTTTCAGACCAAAGCAAAATTGGTATCTTGTTGCGTTTTAGTTATTTGCTTAGCGTTCACAACAAACAAAACGTTATAAACAAAATTGATACTGATGCATTCAGATCCTGATTTTTATTATGTATATTTTGTAACAGTAACTACAGTAATGACTACATTTTAGAATAAATAATTTGAATATGAACATCGCAGATATTTACTACTGTATAAAGGTATGGGCGATTAAGTGAATTGTATTAAAATCCATTCATTGTGCTGAACGTTAAGGTAGGCCTGTTAATCATTTTAGTTACTTATTTGGTAATTAAATAAGGCTAATTTTATACTTTGACCAGCTGTACCTCTTTTAACATGCTCATGCTCAATGTTCCAGTGGGTTGTCATGTCTTTTCCTTAACAGAGGCCTTGGAGCTTGAGTGCGATGTTTTTGAAGTTCATAAGACTGCAATCTTCTGGACTGAGATTGATACGATTCATGGGCTCTATTGGAACCACTCCTCCATTTTAGAGGAGTCACAATTCCAAATGCCCCATCATCACCAGGACAAACGATGTTGACCTTCCACATTCTCTCCATTTCTTCTCGCAGTCCCTGGTATTTTAACAACTTCTCATGCTGCTTCATTTGGATGGATATTTCTGACACTTCCGAGTGCCACATCTATTACTTCCTGCATCTTATTTACTTTCATGATGTCTAGTTGGTTCACCACTACTTGTTTATCTTTCTGGATCTGGAGGACACACAGGATTCTAGCCTTGTTGTTACAGTTCCTTCAGTTTTACTAGGGAGTGGCCAGGTCGTTTGCCTTGCGTATGTTCCTGTGTATTATCCCTGCTGTGTGGTTGTTCCTCAGTGTAAGGTTTCCTGTGTAAGAAACTTTGGAAAAGTGTTGTTCTGAAAAATGTTAACCTATGTTACCATTTCATTGCTAAAACAGAAGAGAGAAAAAAGAGGCAGCAGCTAATTACAGTACATAATTATACAGAAAGGCGACGGAGTAAAAACAAAGCCCTTCTGTAAACACAAAAATAACCAAATCGGCTAAATATCTGAAAGATCTGATGTGGGGTGTGTGTGTGTGTGTGTGTGGGGGG
>JAOYMR010000027.1:3675827-3698420 GCA_025802075.1 Tenebrosternarchus preto | reverse complement strand
CACACACACACACACACACACACACCTACACACACACACACACACACCTACACACACACACACACACACACACACACCTACACACACACACACACATGCTTGCTATCCATCAACTCTTACATTATCTCTGCTGTCTCTGTTGCAGATATGGCATATATAGTGGGAAGAATAGTAAGTATCCTTGGTTGTACATGACTGTGATGCAGGTGTCCCGTGCAGCAGTGCCCTCCAGGATTTATTCCAGATTTTTAGTGAAGTCTTCATCTTTTCTTCTTCCCACCTGCTGATCACCCACAATGTTCCAGCTTGACCTTAAAACACTCCACAGGGTGCTCTGGAGATTCTTATTCTCCAAATTCCTGGGTTGGAAAACAGCTGATGTTTGTTTTGCATTTGTTGATCGACACGTCACTCCTCAGATAGAACACTGCTCAGACATTAAATTGCAAGTGGTGTATAGCTGATTAGGAATGCAGGTAACATATACAGTGTTCCAGAGATCTAGTGGCAGACCACCCATGTTGGAGAAGGTTGCCAGCAGCTCCATCCTTCTGTAGACACCTGTTGAGATCGTCTTGGGGTCAAGTAATCATCCCATCATGAAATAGCAGAATGATTTTAAGAGGTTTCGGAGAGGTTGATAATGACTGTGAATGTTTTGTGCCACTTTTCTATCAAAACATACTGTTGTTCTCTCTAAACTCACACTGGGACCCATTTAAGCTGGTGATCAATCTCTACAGAATCATTTTTGGTAGCACTTTTTCCTTTCTTTCTACAGAAAGAAAGGAAATTCCTCTGCTGTTGCTACAGATTGGTTTACCACCTTTAGTTTTTGTAAATAGTGATATTTGCATTTCTCCATTCTCCATGTCTTCACTTTCCCAGATACTGGTAATGTATTTGCGGAGTGTTGTTGTGAAGAGTGTTGTTTCTGCAGCTCAGCAGAGAGGCTGTCGTTGCCAGGGGATTTATTGTTCTTGAGAAAAAAGCAAACAAGTGTGAGAACCTCAAGGGAAGCTAGACAGCGCCTGAGGGCATGGATAGGGTGGCATATAGGCAAATCATTTATGATGGAATCATCTCTAAAACTGTGTTGGTTCAGAGGGCCTCTGAAGTGTTCTGTCCATCCCAAGATGCTGGTCTTCTGTTGACTCCAGGGGGTGAGAGTGGCCATATATAGTGTAAAGAGAGTTTAAACATTATGAAAGTCTTTTCAGTCTGCAAGTTTGGATTTCCTGTGGCTCGTTTCCCACCGCTCATTCTGCAGAATTCGTACAGCTTTCAGCACATACTTGCTTGCCATTGTTGCCTTGGGTGACAGGTTGTTGAAGGATGCCCTGTGTGCCCTAGGCACAGTGTTTAGCTAGCCCATACACAAACACATGCACACACACACACACACACACACTATGCAACAGTTCTGGATGGCAACTAAAAGCTTGTGTGCAACTCACTGCAGGTGGAGGGTTCATCAGAACCATCTGCACAGTCGGTACCTCCATCACAGTACCAGTGAGATGGAATACAGCGTCCGCTGGAGCAGCGGAACTCACTCTGGGTGCATGTGGATGTAGCTGGAGGGCGGAAAGTGGGGGCAGGTGGAGGGGCGTGAAGCACACGGAGAGTTTTAGTCAGAACATGCATATGTTGGCAGTTAACTCCCTTTGAGAAGGTTGCCTAGTTGATTTATACATTTCTACATGATAGGACATTTATGAAGCCAGAACTGCAGAGAAAGCCACACTGTGGCTTGTACCATTCCTGTAAATTGTGTATAATTCTTTACTCGTGCCAAATTAATTAGTGTTTCACCTAAACCCCTTAATAAACCCCATTACAAGTCTGCACATTGCCTTTCACAAAAAGCCAAATGCTAGGTTTCAGTAAACATAATTAAACTAAACAAACTAAAATAGTTCACGAAAATAAACTCAGTCCCAATTTACCATGAAACCTAGGAATCTAAACTGACACCTTCTGAGACGAAGAGAACATTGCTTAAGAATGGCTTCCCTTCCAACAGCAAACTCACCACAGTGTGTGGGGCTCTCGTCACTCATATCTCCACAGTCATTATCCCCATCACACAAGTAAGAGCGTGGGATACAGATGTTAGTGGTCTGACATTTAGTGTGTTCAGGTTGACAGGTCCTTTCAGCTAAGAGGCAAGAGTAAAAGTCAAAATGTAGCGGCAAATGATTAGTATTTAAATGTGACTGTAACTAAGACTGTTACGGTAAATGACGGGGATACTGCATGAAAGAAACACAGTATCTCACAAAAGTGAGTACACCCCTCACATTTTTGTAAATATTTTATTATATCTTTTCATGGGACAACACTGAAGATATGACACTTCGATACAATGTAAAGTACTCAGTGTACAGCTTGTATAACAGTGTAAATTTGCTGTTAAAGTGAGGTGTTAAACTGAGCACATCCGAATCGTTCATTAAACCGACGTATAAGACAGCAGGTGATGAGACCTCACTGTCCAATACACTTACCGCAGTTCCGTTCATCAGACGTTCCGTTGTCATAGCAGTTATTGATTCCGTTGCACACATACTCGCGTGCGATACAGCGGCCGTTATTGCAGGCAAACTCCGTGTCCGGATCACAGGGGCGAAACAGGCATCCCGCCTCGTCGCTGTTATCACCACAATCATTGTAGTGGTCACAGCGGTAGTGGTATGGCACACACCGGCCATTTCCACACGTGAACATAGTGGGTTCACACGTGTGAAAGGCTTCCAATCACAACCAGAAGAAGACACAGGGGGATTTTATTTTTTAGAACAAGCAACACAACTAGAAAAAAGTCCTACATAGTGTCCTGAAGTAGAGAACAAAGTTCTGGAGTGGAGTCGTGCTTTTCCTGTAGAAAAAGAAACTTGCTCCACCGTAAGCAGCAAATTTTAGTTTTGTGCTGAGCTCCGATATCTACTCTTTCCCTGAAGCATGTATGGAACAAGCAACTGCTTTTATAGCATCCAGAGTTGAACTACTAAGGTACTTAGTAGTAGTTCAGTCGATAAATACCACAGCTCTCAAACAATTGGTTTTACCTGACAGGGAAATAAACGCTGCCACTTGTGGGGCTGCATGCAAAAGGAAACATGCATTGTTCTTAATGATTAGTAATCAGTGGTGGAAGAAATTAAAGACAGGTATGTCTACGTCTAGAAGAGGGGACTAGAGAATGATAATTATACACACCAAAAGCGAAATCATTCTTGGATCCTGGAGAAAAAAGATTAAATTACAGAAATCAATGAATGGCAAGTGGCAGCAAATGCATAAGCAAAGAGATGGAAATAAAATACAGCAAGAGCAAAGCATGAAGAGTCTGAATTAAAAATATTAAGAAAAACACACAAGAAAATCACAGCTGAGCAGAGCTGAGAGATGAACTGACAGATGCTTACAAACACCAGAGAGAACCCATGACAAACAAACACACAAATATTCCAGGTATAAACACTGTGCTACTCACTGTAAGCAGAATTCCAGTTAAATGAGTATTCAGTGCAATAAATGCAATAAGCTCAAAACAGTCACTGAAAACTCTTAACGTGAGTGTAATTCATACAGCAGAGAGCATGTGAGGTATGAGATAAAGGAGGTTTAGGTTTGGCCAAGGATTAGCTTCCATGAAACAGAGCTGCACCATCAGTAGCCCGACTCACCACAGACTCTCTCCAGCTCATCACTGCCATCTCCACAGTCGTCGTCGTTGTCACATTTCCACTGTGCACGGATGCAGCGGCCATTCATACAGGTGAACTGGCCGGGAAGGCAGCGTGTGCCATTGTCAGGGATGCAGTATTTGTTGTCAGCCAGGTACCAACGGCCCTCAGATGGGCAATGACACTCAGCCCCATGGGGCCCTGGGAAAAGTAACAGTACAGAACGTTCATTTTTGTGGTGCCAGTAGAAAGTTTTGTTCATTCCTCAATTACCAGTAACATTGTTGGCTTAACATGGCTAGGGTGCTTTTGAATCTGACATAACCCCTTACTTTGAACTCAAAAAAGGCCCTCCCCTATATTCCTCTTCATTGCATCAAATAAGAAAGCTAAACTATTACTGGTCATCAATGGGGTTTAACAATTTTCCTAATGTAGTATCCACATGTAGCTGTGATAGCCTTAAAGTTCTTTGACACCTGGAGTGCAGATATGGCTACAGCCTCCATTGAACTGCTGACACGGGCTGCTGCATTGCTGTTGTTTGCTGTTGGACAGTACATGGATGTCCATTGGCCGGGATGGAAGGTTCTGGAGCATGACCCTCTGATCCGAGCCATCATGTTTGTTGGCTCTGTAGATACTGCGTGTGTTCCAGTCTGTCCAGAAGATATGTTGTCCATACACAGTCATGGCAAATGGGTAGATGGCTGTTCCTACAATGACCTCGCGGTTGGACCCCGTAAGAGAACAGCGCTCAATTTTCTGTCTGATTGCACACAAATCAAAACACAATTTTAAAGGAGTATCTTAAATAACACTGGATGTTCATGAGTGATTTTAAAATAAGTGATCACTAGCAAAAAAAAAAGAAAAAAAGAATGGTACTGCTTTTCACATTCTTAGACCTACTGCATATCAGAGGTGTAAGTCAATATTAAAATATAGCAAAAGAAGCAAAAAAAAAAAAATCTCACAGGCTGGCGTCGGCCCAATAGAGTCTCTCTTCATCATAGTCTAGGGTAAGCCCATTGGGCCAAACCAAACTGCTGTTAACTATCTCAGTCCGGAAGTTTCCACCAAGAGTTGCTCTCTCGATCTTAGCATTGGTTCCCCAGTCAGTCCAGTACATGTACCTAATATATAAAATATGAAGGAATACATTAAAATTAAGGAACATACATGCTGGGTTAAGTTGAAAGTTAAGTTGAATAGAAAGTTAAGAAGTTGAAAAGAGTTATTGATAAACATTATTGAAAAAGAATGTTAAAGGAAAGGAACTTTTTACTTACCCCCGGCATGGGTCCACCATAATAGCTCGTGGTCTGGGCACCTGAGCTATGAGAGTTCTCTGAGAGCCATCCACAGCCATGGAGTTGATGGTCTGGTTGACATAGTCACTGTAATAAATCCTCTTATTGATCCAGTCATAGGCAATACCATCAGGTGCACCTAAATCTACATACATAGAAGACATACTGCATCATTCACCAACAATAAATAAAAGAGCTATCATAGAAAATAGTTATCATCATTCTGTTAATTATGAGAAAGTCAATAATTACTATTTGACTTTTAGAACATAATTTCTTAATAATCCAAACACAAAGCATAAAACGTGTTCACACTACAAAAGAAAAAAATATAGGCCCACAGTACCTGAAGCAACCACGGTAGCAGATGAACTGGGAGATGACAAGCTAATGTAACTGATCTTGCTCTGTCCTGCTCCAGAGCTCTGGGTGAAGTAGAGCCTATTGTCCAGTAGATCATAATCCAGAGCGATAGATGTGCGGGCCACATTGACCACGGGGAAGGGCAACGAGTGGTCTTCAGGGTCCAGCCGTAGCGATCGCACTGTGCTTTCTGTGGTGTATATGAGATAATCATCTCGGGACACCACACAGCTCATATCATCAACAGCCAGGTTCCCAAAGGCACAGGTGCACTTTCTGGTCTGGGTTCCAGGCAGAGCGAAGCAGAAATGAGCACAGCCTCCATTGGACACCAAGCAGGGGTTGTTATTCAGCTCCTGGGATGATGTAGGCTGCATCCTCTGGTCAAAGATGGTAACATCTCGTAACATGTTGATGTTATCTCTGATCACTGTTGGCTGGTCAGTGTGTCCTGGCTCCTTACTGGCCTGGAAGACCTTTTTCAAGTTCCTGTCAACCCAGATTATGTTATTCTCAAACACTGTGATACCATATGGGGTCGGGTACCGGCTCCCAAAGCGTATAATCGCAGTCTCTCCTCCATCAGGACGGACTCGGGCGATCATGTCTAATGAGTCATCCACCCAATAAATGTATCCATTCCAGTGGTCTAGTGCCAGTCCCCTGGGCGTGATGATACCAGATGAGACCAGTACAGTCCGGTTTGTACCATCAAGGTGAGCTCGTTCAATCTTGGGGTTCTGCCCATAGTCAGCCCAGAAGAGGTATCTGTTTTTGGGGTCCACTACAATGTGCCGAGGCATATCCACCTGGGTCTTCAGGAGAACACGTCGGTAACTGGTGTTAAGGCGAATGACTTCAATGTATGTTTCAGTCAAGAAGGCATTTGTGAAGTACAGGTTTCCTGTCAAAATACAGAGAAAAGCTATTATACAAATTGATCATTCCATCAATTGAAGCCTGTAATGTCCGAAGTGCTGCCTGACAATATTTAACAGTCATAAGCAATTTTCTTGTCTTAAATACTGAATATCATAATTATACTTATAAATAGATAAATAAAATAATCAAAATGCTGCTTCAATCAGATATTTTGGCTTAAAGTGTATATTTGGAATTTTTAAAACTATTGTCCTATTGTTTTTTTGGGGGGGAGGGGGGTTGTTTTGATCACTGTAGGTGTCTATAGCTATAGGAGGTGAGTACCATCATCTCACTGAAAAGTTGCTTAAGGTCATTATGCACTGGATCTACCAGCACACAAACCCTACATACTCTGACTTTTGAACCATTCCAGAATATTCCTGCTACTCTGTACAAACCACAAAATGATGTTTGAATTTCATATCAGTTGCTGCTGCCAGAATAACATGTAGAAGTAAGTATATAAATAAAATTGACTTGACTTGACTTGACTAAGTACAGGCAATTAGTACACGGTCTGCTACAACAGTGCATGTTATATACTTTAACTGCAGTCCAGCATCAAAGCACAGCAGAGGGTCAAAACCATTGTCTACACCTGCAGCCCAGTCCACAGCGATGCCTCGGATTCCATTGCGGCCGATCCCAGAGGTAACAATGCCACGCAAACCAGATCCATCTGGCTTGATCCGGCGGATCCCATTCTGAGAGGCAACAGTGCTGCTGAAGTCACACCAGTACAGGAATCCAGAAGGCATGTGCACATCCACATGCAAAGCATTTCGACCTACAGGGCAGACATACACACACATAAGCACAAACATTACTGCATCGGCTATATTAGTTGTTGGCAGATTCAAAGCGGTGCAGAAAAAACACATTGCTGATTGATACAATGAAGCCCTGTAGGCTTTTCAACATATTAAATTTAGTGCATAGACCACACTAACAAGTAAAAATTCAAGCTTTAATCTGATTTTTTTCCCCATTTATACTTAAAAAAATCAAAATAATTCTCCATCACCATATATCTTTAAATAAACAATTTGCTTTAAATGAAAAATGTTTCAGCTAACTTTGCACTATATATATATATATATATATATATATATATACACACACACACACACACACACACACACACACACACACATATATATATATATATATATATACACACATATATATATTTGAGTTCAACATTACATCACATTAGAGTTTAACATTACATTTGAAGTCGTATGTATGGTGCTAGCAGGCGTACGGCTAGGACTATTAATGTGTAGGTGAATAGCCACTGTGGCACATGACAATTCTAAAATTACTGTTGAAAACTAAAACATCCTTAGTGCGTTGTGGCAAAAGTGGATAAAAGCTCTGTAGATTGTTATACTTTTGGTAACTTTTTACACTCTTACACACACACACAAAACAAACCCGAATCCATTGAAATGTAGTGTAATTAAAATGTTTTAGCCTTTACCGTATTGTATACAGCACTTTTTGACAAAGACCAACAAATTACTTTTGTCCATTTACATTAATAGTCAGAATATATCCATAAAAAATCTCAACACAAGCGTATTTATAGATAGACCTAATAAAAGAAGTGCCAGGAATTGTCCATTTGTCCTGTCGGAGTGCAAATTCGTACCGTTTTTTAATTCCTAAGAACTCAAATGAACAAAAACCATCTTTAATCCAAAATACTGACACTCGGTATTCTGTTTTTCATTAAAAACAGTAAAGGTACGCATCTTGGACATGGAAAGAGTCAAAAAAAACACTCTGTATAATGTAAACGTTCTGTATTCTAGAACATCTTTGTACCCATTTTGTACATTTTGTAGATATACAATATAAATACAGTTCTGTACATTATATATGTTCAAATACATTTCTATGTACAACTCCTGATAAAGGAGAGCAGCTTAGTTGTCTTGTAAAGTAAGGGCTCGTGTCTCTTTCATCGACACGTAATTACAGCATTGAAATCCACTTCCATGATTCAAACATTGTCATCATTATACAAGCAGCGAAAGCTGTATGCGTCCGTCTCCTTCAGTTCCTGGTGTTGCCATCTGTGTCCTTTCCGACTTATAAAATATATTCATTTATTTGCACGAGTATTAAAAACTTGCAAAATACTGCACGTTATTTAAACGCACCAAAAAAAATCCAAGTCAGCACAGCTGAAAGTGGATCAGCATAGCTGACCTGGAAATGTGAAACCAGTCAAAAGGTACTGACAGACTTCAGTCACCCGCCGGTCACACACGCTTTAGTGTGAGAACATTTGGGTACGAGTCCCAGTCAGCGCAGCACGTTTTCGGGCAAAGTGGCGAGACGGAAAGGGGCAGTCCGAGTAGGTTCCGTGTGACGAACACCGCGATTAAGCGGCATTGCTGCAGAGGCGTCAGATGAAACAAAGGAGCGTAATGCATCCGGTTTCCACAGTAGAGTTCGGCTTTCTTCTTATGAACCTCTTTGAAAGTCTCACGGCGACCATCGAAAGCGGCGCAAAAGTCAGCATTTGTGAAATTGCTAAATATGCGCCAAGGACACTCCAGTGCAAGCGTTCACACAATGATTCCAAAGCTCATTGGTTTTTTTTTTTTTTTTTTTACAGTATTAATAAAGCCAGCAATGCAACAAAACAAGCGGCTGTTGAAGGCATCAAAACTCAAAATCTACCACAATCTTAGACGTTTTGACGTATTTGTGGCGATTAAATCAGTGATATGGCACTTAGCGAAAATCAGCCCCTCACACTCTCTCTCTCTCTCTCTCTCTCTCTCACACACACACACACACACACACACACAACCTAAAACAAAATAGTTCAGTTTTAACAGCAGATTTGCTATGTCTTTGGTAACACCTGATATAATCACTCAAAGATTAAAAAACGTCATCAATAACAGTAGTACATTCTCAACTTAGATGTCCATATTTAGCGTTCATAAAAGGACTATCATTAGCTAAATATAAGGATTAATAGTTTGTCATGTTAAAAGTGGTAAATAAGCCAAAATGCTATTTTCCTTGAAAGTCGAGTTAGATCATAGGCAATAGGATATAAAATTTGTGCAACTGTGCATTTGACATTCAGAGGAGAATGACACTGAAACAGTCCTACATTTGGGAACAAAATACACAGGTAATATTTGTTCAGGGAGAACAAAATGAAAAGAGAGAGACAGCGTGACAGAAGGAAGAAACAGCGCAAAAGAACAACAACAAATAAACAAAAGCACAAACCAAAAGGACGGAAAGAAGGTAGAAGGCCATGGAGTGATGAAGAGAGATCAGAATGAACCCGCATCAGCTCTGAATCATGACACTATGACTCCCAGCTGACGGACAGGTTCGAGGAGCCGCTTCCACTTCACCGGGGCAGAGGAAACGTCTTCCATCCCACAATAAGTGCAGCCTTACAGCAGCAGGGGGTGGGGCTGCACGTCTGTGTCCAGGGATGGTGGCCCCCTGCTGAGCCACGAGGGTCTGACGAACACCCCGTGGCCCATGGCGCAACGGAAATACACCCGGCCACGGACTGTGCCGTTGTGTTTGCCTGTGTGGAGGAGGAGGAGGAGGAGGTGGTTACATAAACCCTTCATAGATGCTACAGCTAGACCTCCATCCTAATTAGCAACGTTAGAATTACTGGGATGACCTCCTTTGAAGATCATCCCCTTCATCAATCCAAATACAGCGTTTTAAAAGGGAACGTACAAGACTGCAAGTTTTCTTTCATCTTTAGATAATAACATTTGTGAGAATAAATGAATTTTATCAGCCTTTTAGTTAATACAAGTTCATTACTGTTCCAAAATCTGTTTCATTTGTGCTCAAATATTCGTTCGTAGACAGACAGGCTGTTCAACAACAACAGAAGCTTCAGTCATTAAATGGTTCAGTGTTACTCTAAAGACTCTGAACAGTGAACACGGTTACTGGCATAATTATTTGTACAATGCAATTAAAATTAAATGTTTTATTCCTGGAATGCTGTTCCTCAACATTGCTGATGCCAATGTTATCTGTAAGAGTTGTAAGTGAACCCCATAGAACTTAAACACTGATGTATGTCATGATTCAATATTAAGGTATATTATGGTATATACATTTGATATATTGCTTAGCCCTAGATTTAAATTACCAGTATCAGCCTTTCTACACTGGCTGTGAATCTTACATACCTACAGCACGGTCTAGTTCCACTCCAACCCAGATGCCCCGGGCAAACTCCACTCCGCCCACGTAGTGCACCATGCCGCTCCTTGCACCCACCCACACCTGTTCTCCAGGGGCCATCCAGTCCGGCAGCTGGGTCACAGGGTCACCCTCCTCATCCTCACCCGAGGGAGCAGAACAGGTTTTAGCGGCCATTTCCATCTCTGAGCAGCTGTCATCTCCATGCGGGGCTGTGCTGGGTGCGGGAGAGGGTGGGGAGAGCTTCCCATTGTGGAGGTGACATGGCGGAGCGAGGACACCGTGGACAACGTCCGCAGGAAGGACGGCGGACGCCTGGCCGCGTTCAGCGCGTCTGTGCGACCCGTTCACCTCCGTCTTCCCGAGCTCCTCCTCGCCGAAGCTGTCGGCAGCACCTTTGAAGTCGCTGAACTCCTGGCTGGAGTTTGAGGCTCCCGCGTTGAGGTGCGACGAGGATGGTCGGTCTGCGTAGTTCACGGGGCCGGGGGAGGTAGGGACGGGGCCGGCCTGGGGGCATGCTGCCTCGCTCGAGGCGTTTCTGATGGGGCCTCTGGCAGTGGAGCCTGGGTGCTGGTGGTGCTCGGCTGGATCTCTGGAGCCGACGCTGAGCTGGTCTGAGCTTTCGCTGCCTGTTAGGGGCGTGTCTGACAGCGTGACGTTGGAGGCACTGTGGGAGAAGTAGCCACTCGTGCAACTGCTGGCAGTCGGGCTGCGTGACGCCTCCTTCTCCACCCCTCGGATTTCTGCCACGTCTGACGTGGACGAGTCTCCGCCCCCACAGTGGCTGGCGTCGAGGCCCACCAGACTGGCGTTGTACACCTCGAAGTTGGCAAAGTCCTCAGGAATGTACATCTGGGCGTTGACGTTCGGGAGAGGATTTAGGTGTGGAACACCGGCATTGGTGAGACCCTGGATCAGCTCAGGCTCCTCCTCCTCTGAATCCTGAAACAATCATCCAAGGCCAGACATGAAACAAAATCACAATGTACTGCATTCGGTAAAACACTGGTGCACTTTGACCGAAGCCTTAAATGGCTACAGTATTTCTACATCTACAGCATTTCCCTCTGTACCCAATACCAGTTTAGTTTATCTATGACTAATAACCTTTGTCTGCGTTATTAGGTTTCCCAGACCGTATTGTAATGATATGGGGTTAAATGTTATGGTCATTGTGATTTGTGGAGTAGTGTACTGAATGGAGTACTGTACTGAATGGATGACACAGGAGACTGAAATGGATTTTTTTTTGTAAATGTACTTTAATGGTGGTTTTGTTTATGATGAACCTCAAAACCTCAAATTTTTTTATTTAGACACAGCACATGGGGGCAAATGCTGACTTTTCAAAAGACTTCATTTTAGCGGATCACAGTTATGAAGTAACACCTATTTTTATAGATATGTGTATTGATATAGATATGAGAGTTGCTTTTCAATATTTGTGTGTGTGTGTGTGTGTGTGTGAGTGAAAGAGAGAGACTTACAGGAATGTGTCTTGTGTTTGGTGTGTGTGTGTGTCTGCAACTTACAGCAGCATGTGTTGTTATGATGGGGGTGTGGTTTGTCATGCTGTTGTGGCCCTCACTCTGAGCCCGGGGGCGGGGCCAGCGACCCCCGTTACCCAAAACAGAGCTCTCGACTAGCCAGCGCATGCTCTGCAACAGGGGCCACATACACACACACAGACACACACACACACACACACACATAGCATGCAGAACAGCACATACAGGCAGGTGCAGTTGGCAGCTGGTGGCAGTAGTGTTAGTGTTGGGTGGGGTTAAGGCATGCAAACATTCCTGCTTGGGTTGCAGTCACATATACAGCCTGTTCTGAACTTTACGACGTACTTTAAAAAGCCTGGGTTTCATTTACAAGGTTTTAAAGGGACAGGGCATGATGTGCCCAAGATTACAATAACAATCTGTTTATATTGACACCTGTTCCATTTTTTTTAGCATGTGGCTGGACTTCTGAAAAGCTGCTTTAGAACAAGAGCTCTGGTAGCAAACATTAGTGAAAATTACATTTCCAGTGAATTCAAATGAATGGCCTCGTAAAGAAAGTTCAACCAAGAAGAACATTGTGGCCACCAGTCAGAATAACTATTTGCACCTCATTGCCAATTTGAATGAACCATTCTTTGAATTAATTTTTGCAGCCTATGCACTTTTAATAATAACCAATCAGTAGTTAGGAGCTTGGTGCCATGCTGACGAATCATCTGATTGGCTGGAGACACAAGTAAACACATTCATCCCTGGTTGTATTCATGTATTTAGCTCTCCACACTATTAACATGTATGTCACAATAATGTTTGTCGGGTAATAACTGTTATAATTCTATTAATGAACGTGATGTCACTACTGGACTACATTTATCCAGAGGGTATGATATGGTGTGGTATATGAACTGAAAAATAATGGACTACATTTGATGGTTTAGGTGGAATATTTAAAAGCAGATGGACAAAGACAGCTTGAAAAACATGCCTGTGAGTGGGTGGGTGTGTGTGTGTGTGTAGGCACTTCACCTCCTGTCCCAGCAGGGGGCGAGCCTCCAGTGAACGCTTGGCTTTGCTCTCTTCCCTGACGGGCATCAGGGCTTTGAGGAACTTGGGCGGCTGGGGGGAGAGAGCCTTGAACGGGCTGGAAATGAAGAACGTGGGGCTCTCTGGAACCGACCCTGCAGAAGAACCACCCAGTTAATGTACATTCAACACAAAGGCACAACAGTGATTCATGCTGTACATGAGAACAATGGTGTTTTTATGTTGGCATGGAACAATTAGACTAAAATGATTTAGATTAATGCACTACAGTATATTTGAAAAAACCCGGACAGCTGGTATTTTTGAAGACCATCAAAGCTCTTTAAAAAGAAGACTAATTATGACACACGTAAAATGGTTCTAGATTTTTTAAATAATTAAAAAAATGTTTTAATGGTATCTCAGGAGAGTTACGATAAGCAGTGGTAAGGGTAGAGTACCATGATTGTCCCGGTTTTTGACAACAGGGTCTTTTGTGGGGGTGGAAGAGATGCCAGCCTCAGAGAACAGACCATCCAGGCCGTCCTGCTGAAGCTCACCGGGACCCTGCACACAAAGGCAAGAGCGAAAGTGGAACCTCCCAGACCTTCAACACAGCCGGGCGGAGCAGGCCGGGGGGGAAATGGGCGGAGCAACAGAAGAGATCACAAACCTTCACATCCTCATCCTCACAGCACAGCGCATCCGACTTACAGCATGTCTACGACAAAACACAAAGGGATGTTTCTTGGTGGAATTTTTTCCTCTGTGTGTGTGTGTGTGTTAGTAGAAGGTAAAATGTCTCTTACATGCTGAACATTGGGGGAGCTGAGGCTCCTCTGTATGCGTCTGCTTTTAACTGAGAGTGCTTCTTTCACCGTCACTGCCTACCGAAACACACACACACACACACACACACACACACACACACACACACACACAGACTATTCTGAGGATCAATGGGAGTGCCGTCTGTCATATGAATCACATTTCAGTACATTTCAGCACATTTACTCAGGCGTAAAGTGTGAGTAAATGCGAGTATCCCCCAGAGAGCGGAGGGTGTGTGTGTTGGTGTGTGTACCTGCCGGAGTCGCTCCAGACACAGGATGTTGGCCACCTCCAGAACTCCTCGGGTGTAAGTCTCCATGTACGTCTCCCCATCCTGCATCTCCTCAGGCTCTCCCCGCGCCGCCATCAACGCCAGCGTCTCCCGCTCCTCCGGCTCCTCCGAGGCCTGTTCGCATGCACGTGTGTGTGTGTGTGTGTGTATGAGAACACATGCAGTGTAATGTCAATGGAAACAGTGATACAGACAGTCAGACCTGTTCTTTAAAAGCTTTGATTAGAGACATAGCTCCATCAAGACCTCACCTCTTGGCAAATCAACACAGAGGGCTTGTTCACCTTTGGTATGTTGGATACGATTTCATAGGTAACGCCACAGGAGGGCAACACACTCTTCAGAGACATCCTCCTCTTCAGACTCTGTGTGAAGCTCTGCAGGAAATAAGAAACGGCGTATCCCTAGTGCATCATCACACTGGGAGTCTGACTGCTATGAATAAACTATTGCGAACTGTTCAACTGTGAACTTTCTTAAGTGAATAAAACCAGCTTGTTTTAAGACCCTGTGATCACCCTGGCGGTAGGCGTGTCCTGCAGAAACCTCAGACGCCCTTCGCCGTGGCCCGCTCACCTGTTTGTTGTAGATATTGACAGCGATCCTCTTGCGGAGGACGAGCTCCATGGAGGCGGGGTGACTGAGCTGCACCGTTGCCTTGACAATCAGGTAGACGCGCTCGCCACTGGGGGTCACGCGGTTCAGGTAGATGGAGTCATGGATGGACGAGTCCCATGAGCAGGTGGCACTCACCTGGAAGAGAGAGCTAGTGAACGGCAAACGCCCCGATCCACAAGACCTGCCCTGTCTCACCGTTCTCCCAGCAAGGGTGAACTTAGGATACTGCTAATCCCATTGTGCTAACAAACAAGGAGTGACTGATGAGCTGCTGCATTCAGAACAAGGGCTCCCCAGGTCATCCAAAAACTGTTCCCTGGGGGTGTGCACCATAATGGAGTGTGTGTGTGTGTGTGTGTGTGTACCTCATCATTGCTGTGTCTGATGATGGGTAGGTAGAAGAACTGGCTGCCGTGTTCTTTTGGGAGGATGGAGTTGACCCCTGCTGCATGGGCCCCTGGCAGCTGCTCAGTCACGGTCAGATTATCAGCTGGAGAACAGCAACACTTTGAATCAGACACACTTCTGTAATACAAAACTGTCTTTAACTTAGAACAGAGGATAAGAAAGTCCAGAATATCACTAATTAACATTCCAGCAACAAATTTATGCTTAGCAAAATAAAGCTTGGTCATTTTACCGTTGAGATCCAGAAAGAGAACAGGAATGTGTGCTTCCATACCAGGAGAGGGCACCCTAGAGCAATGGGGGGGGGTTACAGAATTAAGAGTTGAGTAATTGCCTCAGGTCTGACAGATCACTAACACTCAGAGTGTTAGTATTAGTGTTGGTGGCTTCAGCTGCTCTCACCAATGTGCAGGTGCTCCAGGGATCCCACTTCCTGGCGCCGGGACCAGTACTGCGTTCCGCTCCTCGGTAAGCCCCACCCACTGTTCCACCAGCCGCGCCTCCCTCTCCACGTCTTCCTCAGATTTCTCTATACGTGCACGCACACACACAAACCCACACACATAACAGAGATAAAAGTTATTGGTGTAAACTGCCAAAATAAAAGTGTGGAATGGAGTACGAGTGAAAGTGTAAAACTTTAACAAAAGTTCTGAGGGGAAGGAAAAGAAATGTACAACAGGTTAAAGTGAAAGTGTAGTTTGGGTAAGGAAGGGACAGAGGAGAACAGATACATGTGTGTCACGTGACAGCAAAAACTCACCTAATTTGTTAATGATCTTCTTGATCTGCTCGTCCAGATACTCCCGGCGTTTGATGAGGGCGTCGGACCAACGTTCACGCACACAGTTTAGATCCTCTTCCTGCAGACCCACAGATCTGGGATCAGTAATTTCGTCACTGCAGGCACTCATTTGAGCATGTGCAAGACAACATGAGTCAGGCGTAGTTCAGCATCGTGGGGACTGCAGACCACTAGGTTTTCATATCCTTAAGCATCCCTTAAAGGAATACTTTACCCAAAAATGCTAATACAACTTATAATTACTTAAAACAAGGAAGAATCCATTCAGTTATGTAAATGTATGCCAATTAAATTATGCTGCTTCCAAACAGCTATCACTGCATTTTTGTGTGATGTATTCCTCAAAGTCAAAAACAAAAACCTACAACACCACCCTCATATAAAAGAGGAAGGAACAGTTAACGATCCAGATCACAATGCACACGCCTTTGAAGAACAGTTCAGCTTTTCTTTCACCCCAGATGTGGCTGATCAGCTTTACTCAATGTACACACTCACATGAACCACATAAGCAAGTCTGCCTGAGATGATCTGATGAGCTGGACTCGGCCAAGCCTGTGCTGATGCTGGGATGCACTTCACACTGGTAACTAGTACAAGCTCCCCTTGCTAGCTAGCCGATGTTAGCCAATTAGCGCCAGACCTGGATACAAATTCTATCTTAGCTGATCTGCTACATCTGGGGTAAGAGAAAAAATTAATAGGGTAGATATTAATACAGTAACCTGTAACACACAGAAGTGCTATGTTAATAAATGAAAACAAAACACACACAATGAACATGTGAACTCCAGTTTCTGAAATGTCAGCCCAGTTTAGTTCCCTTTAGTAGAAGCACCGTAACAGGACCATCATGTCCCGCGGGACAGTCACGTCCCGCGGGACTACCACATCTCATGCAGTGATCCATGCAGGCGTGCGTGCAGTGATGAAGCTTGCACCCTGCTTCTCCACAGTAACGGTCCCCACGGTAACGGGCCCCCAGGTGTTAGTGAGGGCCACGCTCTGGCAAACGGTTACAAGGGGCACACAACCCGAAAAAAAAAAGCAACCGGCTGTAACCCAGCGTGCTTGAGGCCCGAGCGGCGACTGCAGGGTTAGCATCAACTGATGGCCTGCAGGGAAATTCGCACCCTGCTTTTTAGTTAGATAAATTTAACCCCATCACCACCAAGAGATTTGGACACAAACATGGAAATTTTGCCCTCGACTATTTCTTAATTTTTCCAAAATAAATAAATATAAAAACAACCACAAACAAGACACTGCTGACTATAGTAATTTCTAGCCTTCGCCTTACTAAGCTAATATTACATTACTAATCATTTTTAAAAAGAGAGGGGAACCAGTGAGTGACATGCTATGTGTTTCTTCCATGGTAACCATGATAGCACTTTTGGGTTAAGCACTTCTTCTCTTTTGATCTTTTCTGCCAGTACTTCCTCCAACCTCCCTCTTTTGCCTTTCCTCAGCGCTGCCCCCTGGCTGTAAGTGGAGAGTTAGCAGCTCATTTGCGTCATGCCCGATTGAACAGAGAACAGAAGCAGAGTGTGTACCTGATAACTATCCATATCGTCATCCTCCTCCTTCTGCCAGGAGAGAACATACACTCTGTCACACACACTGTCTCTCTCACACACACACACACTGTCACACACACGGTCTCTCTCACACACACACACACTTGCCTGGCGAGACACAAATCTACATGCTCTACTGGTGTATTTTCATGTACTTTTCGCCTGCTGGTTTTAGTCCCATTAGATGTGGCAGATCTTCAAGCGTTCTGAATTTGTCGATGTACGTCAAAAGTATGATGTACTTTTGGTTTAAAGTTGAAAGCTTGTCAGACTTGTTTCTGCCCAGCTGATGTTCTGTGGTTGTGTGTACGTTAAACTGTTTTACTTTCTTTAGTTTTTTATTTTATTTTATTCGTGTGCCACGTTGCTTTTATCCCCTTTTATCCCCTGCATCACACGTTTAAGAGGATTAAACAAAAAATGTCTTCTACTTCTCTCAGTTTAAATGCATATCATACTGATTGTGCGCGCACACACACACACACACCACAAATAACACACACACCTGGTAGCTGTCCAGAGGCCTCTGGAGTTTAGCTGAGCGCACACACACACAGCCGATAGAGACTGAGAGAATGGCCTCAACTAGGAGGGGCAGTGTTCCAGAATGCTGAACAGGTTTAACCATCACTTGCAGTCTCCTGGAGTGACCCTGGACGACGGACACACACACACACACTCATATAAATATTAGCAAGTACACTGTAACACATTTATAGTTTATCTAGTCGTGTCCAGCAGTCACAGCAACAGACTCGGTGTGTCTGTATGTGTACGCACATGCAAATGTGTGTGTGTGTGTGAGAGAGAGAGAGAGAGAGAGACCTGGCGGAGCTGGAACACTCCCCCTGTGCTGATATCTCTGTTGGGATACAGTTCCACAGGGGAGTATAGACCCTGCTCATTCAGTTCCTGGATGAAGACCCACAATTCAATCCTGCGGGACACCTCACTCCACCTGGGACAACAGACCCACACCGAACAGGACTGTGTTTCTACACACACCACTCACATCCACAACAGGAGAACCTAAGTGTAGAAAGCCCTGGGTCCTGTAGGACTATACCAAACCCCCCCAAAGACGAGTGTGCTCACCTGTCCTGAAGTGTACGTGTCTTGGCCTGCAGTGTGTCGAGCTCCCAGCGGGAGCTGCCGTTTCCCGCACACCGGTGGCCCCAGACTTCGATGGCCAGAGCCCCATCCGAGATGAACTCCAGGAACTCCTCCGTGACGTGCACCACGTAGTCCTGAAGCCAAGAACCAGTGTCCTCTGTTAACAGCCTTTATAAAGTGGGCGCTGTGTTTATAAACATGGCACAGCAGTGAACTAGTGCAGGACAGGTGGAATCTACTGTGAGATCTGCAACAAATCTTCACTAGATTATGCTTCAGTTGTTACATGGCAGAGACAGCCTCATTCTGGACATGGTAGAGAATATAAATCTTGTGTAACAGAATGGTGTAACAGTTTCAACTGTAACAGAGTGGTGTAGCGGTTTCAACTGCTGTGACACAATGCATGCCCAGGAATGTACCAAATCAATGTACCAAATCAATGCAGTGTATATGCATATAGGATGGTGTATGTATATAGAGGATCTCATGTGCTTAAACGGGATTTTGTTGGCCTGTGTTTTTACTCACTCTGCAGTGGTCGAAGAGCACGGTAAACTGCGAATCCGTGGTACGAGGAGAGGGCGTGTCTGGGCTGACCATGGGAGGAGCCACTGCTGGCTCCGCCTGTTCCCAAAAGGTGTACTGACAGAAGACGAAGTTAGACAGGTTAGGTGGCAGGCCTGTCGCTTCGCGGATCCGTACCTGTGAAATGCGTTAAAACACAAACACAAAAACATTAAACTGCAGGATCCCGGGGAGAGGATGGCACTTTCAAAACAATACTTACAGTCCAAAGACCACGCAGTTTTACCAGATCACACCAGTAAAATAAATGATGGAGAGGAACTCGAGAGAACACACAAGCCAGCATCCAAAAGCTCCTTACCAGTCAGAATTCGTAATGACTATAATATAAAATTAAAGATATTCTGGTACACACAAGCTTCAACTATAAGGAAGAAAAAAAAAAAACGTTTTAGCCTATATTGTATAACAGTGACTCGACACTCATCGCTAAGCGTTGCTAGGGTAGCGTGCGTGTGCAGATGGGCACACCCTGCAGGTGAGTTTCTTGGCCATGTGGACGATCTCTCCGTTAGTGTCCATGACCTCGTAGCTGCTGCTCTCTGAAGAGTTCTCAGATGAGTCATCGCTGCCTGCCAGTCGCTCAGGAACAGCCCCACTCACACGCATCAGCTCCACGTGCAGCCGCCCAGCAACCTGACACACACACACACACACACACACACACACACACACACACACACACACACACACACACACACAGTCAGTCAGTGTCTGTCTCTCTCTCTCACACACACACGTGCACAAGCATGGATGACAGTCACAGTGCAAAGTATTATTAGTACCTCCCCCTGCTGGCTGATGATAGGAACTGCATACTGAAGCTTGACATCATGGAAGAGACACTCGAGGAACACATTAGCTACACCAATGAGGTTGTGGTTCTCTTGTGCTTCATAGAATGGATCTCCTTGCTTGTTTTGCAGTTTGATGGACTGTCAGAAGACACAAACAACCAAATGCAAACATTGTTTATGTTATTTATTAAGCCATTAAGAAAATCATGACATTATGTATTGTTTAATTAGGTTCCACTGAAATTATGATATATTATTTTATGAGGGAATCCTGACCAAGATGGACGTGTACCAGTGCTCTCACTGGAGGAGGCTTTTAACTGTAATCCAACACACCTGAGCCCAGCTAACCAGAGACTTATGAGAGAAATGAAACCCATTGATAACCAGGCATGGGGTTACTGAACCTCCCCTTGGACACTGGACACAAAATGCATTCTGCAAGAGCTCATATCCTGTGAAGAAAAACCTGCACGTTTACTTCTTTTAATACTAGATAAGAGATTTACAATCATTTACTGAAAAAGTTACTAGATCAACTGTAAGTTCCTACAGCAAAGCTGCTACTAATGCTGTCAAAATAATGTGTTAAAACAGACAGAAAACACTGGAGGTTTCCCTGCACCCTGGTCTGAGCTGTTTAATGCGTGTAGTGTGTGTGTGTGTAATGTGTGTAGTGTGTGTGTATGCAGGGGCTCTGTGTGCTGCTCACCGTGTCCTGGCCTCCTTCCTTCCACTCCCTGTAGTGGTCGCGCATGTCCACCAGCTTGTTCTCCAGCTTTTCGATGGTCCACACCTGTGTGCATTTAGCCTTGCGGCGCACCTGGATGGCTGGTTCACTCACAATGGCGCCGCGCTAGTACACAAACACAGCAAGGACCAATCACACCCCAGTGACTGTAGCACTAGTACACAAACACAGCAGGGACCAAATCACACCACAGTGACTGTAGCGCTAGTACACAAATACAGCAGGGACCAAATCACACACCAGTGACTGTAGCGCACGCAGTGCCTGAAGCATGGATTTAAAACACTGTGTTTACACCATGAGCAGATTCTTGTGTATCATTTGCACATTATCTGATACAGCAACACACAATTCAATACAATTTGTCTCCTGAGCTCATACCTTGCGGTTGGCGCTCAAGTTGACTGCAGGGATCTGCAGGGTGACCTGGTAGTCAGTGAGTTTGCCCATCTCTTCTGACAGGAAGTTGGCTTCTCGGACCAGCACATTGGCCCGGACAACCTGCTCCCGTAGCCGGGACAGACTCTGCCGAAACATCTCGTCCCTACACCACACACACACACACACACACACACACAATTTACTTTCCACCTGAAATAAATGCATGCATTCACACAATCCATTTTAACACTACAAACCAACTGGTCATACACTGGCTATCAAAATAACCATTCTCTCTGTGTGTGTGTGTGTGTGTGTATGATGCAATGCGTAATAGGTAGCTGTGTTTAAGCATGAACAGGGCCAAGAAAATATATAGACTCCAGATGCTTTGTGGCTGGAAATGGGCCATGTGAGTGTATCACTTTATCACGGTGTTTCTACAGCAGTTCTATAACAGAACGATTAAAGTCAGACCGTAGTAGGACCCATCCCACCCCCACCCTCACCCCCACCCTCACCCTCCTGACCTCTCCTCAGTCCACAGGCGTAGTTTGCTGTGTGCCATGTGTGTTGGGAAGGGCAGGCGATCGCTGTTGCTGCGCTGGTGGAGGGAGGCTCTGTCGGGGGAGAGCTGCTGCCGGAGCAGCTCCAGCTCTCGCTCGTAGCGCAGCCGCTGCTCCTCCAGAGCGCTGCGCTTCTCCTCCAGGTACTGTTTCTCCAGAACCTGCACCACGCTCTGCACGGGGTCTGCAGGCACCAGAACGCACGCTCAGTCACTTAAAAAGGTACTGGGGTGAGAGCAGTGGGACGGAGGGATAAAGAGAGTGAGGTGGGCACTAGGAAGGGCAGGAGGGGCAGGAGCTTACCGTTGCTGCCCAGCGTTTTCATCATGACCTCCATCTGGGCGAACTCGTAGCTGTAGTCCTGCTCGGATGAAGCCTCACTCACAGACTCCACGTCGGCCTCCACGAAGCTCTCGCGCGGCGAATCACGCTCCAGATCTTTCAAACGATCACGCCGCTTTCGCTTCGGCAGGTTCACTCTGGGGGAGGAGCCACACACACACTCGGGTGTTACCGCACAAGCCACACACACACCCAGACATTAATACACATGGGACTCAAACCCAAGATTACTGCAAACAAGACACACACCCAGGGGTCAGTGCACCAGGGACACTCAACCAGGGTTGAATACACACACACACACACACACCCACACACCCACCCAGGGGTCAGTGCACCAGGGACACTCAACCAGGGTTGAATACACACACACACACACACACACACACACACACACACACACACACACGCCCCGGGGGCGCCCGCCCCCCCCCAGGCGCGCGGCAGCCCACACCACGCCACGCCAGAAACAAACAAACA
>JAOYMR010000027.1:3632820-3648489 GCA_025802075.1 Tenebrosternarchus preto | reverse complement strand
ACACACACACACACACACACACACCACACACACACACACACACACACACACACACACACACACACACACACACACACCACACACACACACACCACACACACACACACACACAGAGAACAGGCATAAAAACAATAATGCCAGAAATACATTCACTTCTTTGGTTTTCATCCAATTAATCTTTCCTACAACAGTGAAAGCATCACTATATCTCTAACATACTGTTATAAACTGTCCACATTCGATCACTGGATACTGACACCAGGACGACACCAGAAGTAACAAATTTGCTCCAGTAACCTTGTGTATTTCTGCTCCAGTGTTTGCAGCAACACTGGGACAGTGCACACATTTTGTGAGATCCCTTAAAAAAAGCTATTGCAAAAGGTAATTGCCAAAGGGCTCCTCCATCTACATTCCAAGCTTATGAGAAGGGCGGGGCCTCATTACTGTAAACCCGCCCCTGGAAAACTAGACATGTGAAAGCAGATGAGGGAGGCGTTCCGAGAGCCAGGTCATCCTGGTTCCAGAACTCTTCTGTATCCTGGCAGCCACCCTTTGCCCAGCAACAGAGTAACACTTAAAAAAAAAACACACACACACACATTCCTGTCTAGTGAGTCAAAGTTTTAAAATAAGAGGTCAAATCTCTTAAAACCAAAGAAATAACTTGCCAAAACTTCTGTTCACGTCTTGAGTTTATACCTTTACTGGTGAGAAGAAACCCTAAAATACTCCAAACCTACTGTTAACTGGAACACACGGTCACTTTTCAGAAAAGCAAAAAACTGTTAGAAGTTCTAACCATAAGGCACCAGCTGAGTGACCTTAGAGAAAAAGGAAAACGCATGAAACCACAGAGGACTGCATCCTTCCAGAAACTATTCACAGAAACACATTTCTGGCTCTCACCCCTCCCCTTTTGATCCTGTCCTCTTTGACTGACACCCTGGTGACAAATAAGGTACCCACCAATTCGGCCAACAGCCAAATATACCTGCAACGTGCAAAATGTAAAACATCCCTTAGACCCCCCCCCCCCCAATACTCAAAGGTCTTCATTAATTGTCATACACACTGATATGAATATTCCTTAAAATACGTGGCAGCTTTGTGTTCTGTGTTTTCTTTCCATTAATTAAATGGGTTATTACTCAAAAGTGCAGTTAAACCTACGAAATGCTTACTGAGGCCAACATGTAAGGAGTTCATTTCAGCTGTGATGAAATAGCCACTTAAAATTAAAGTGCAGATAAACACTCTGGAAGTCTCCCTCATGACTAGGACAGTCCATCTCCAACACGCACGCCCTCAATACACACTCACACACACAAACATTCACACACACCCACTCGCATCAAGGTCAGGATTCACATCAGTGTTCTCTCCAATCATAGACCCGCATCCAAAACAAAGGGGAGGGGAGTGGCATAGGAAAATCCAGGGTGTTATCTGCACCACACAACTCTTTCCCTCATAGCAACAAATGAACAAACTCTCAAATACATGGGAACATTTCTTCAACCTCTTGCCAAGTTGCAAAGAACAACAACATTTTACTGAATGGAATATTTGATTATTTGATCATGGTACAGAGAAAAGGAGAGAATAAACAGAGAAAAAAGGGATATAGTAAGCCAGATCATTCATTCACTCATTCATAGATAGATAGATAAGATCATAGATAGATTAGATAGATACTTTATTGATCCCAGAAGGAAATTCAAAATGTGAATCATGTGTGAGAGTCAGAGGAGATACAGTAAGAGAAAGACAGAACAAAGAATGCATTCCTGTGCCCAATGGCTGGACTAGAGGACAGCATTGTGTTTAGGACAGAAGGATCAAGCAGAGATAATAGATGTGTTTATAGCACTAAGGGTCGAACGATTATGGCCCTCCTCAATAACTGGAGCCGATATTCAGGATTTTCCTAATGATCAGGATCGGAACTTGAACTTCGAATTTTATGTTTAACGTTATGTTTGTTGGTATGTGTAAATCTGATACAAGCATGATTTAAAAACAACAAAAAAACAAAACAAAAAAACAAAACAAACACACACACACACATTTCTGTAGTCTCGCCCAGTGCTCCACCCACAGTGTTACTGGATTACTTGAAATATGGATGACACATCAGGTACACACACACACAAGCACTTCTGTAGTCTAACTCCATGTCCTGCCTGAAGCAACACTGGATTAGTAAGACCAGACATCACCTTGGCAGTCTGTCTCCACGTCCCACCCACAGTGCCGACGGGTTGGATCACATGTCAAGTAAACATGCTTTTCAGTGTTTGCGATGAAGCAGGACCTGCATGGTGAAGCTCAACCATTCAAAAAGTTGTGATTTGGGAAGCTATAAGTTATTTAGTTTTATATATTTAAAGAAATGTTTTTTTTTAAGTTATGATTTTTACAGTTATGAACTTTACACTGTCTGAAACTTAAATCACATTTAGGTTTATTCAATGTGAGTAGTGAGTACGAGTCGTAAATTTATGGGAATTGAAAATCGGCCCCAAATATCAGTTATGGGTGTCCTTGATAACTAATAATCAGTATTGGCTCTGAAAAAAGCCACATCGCTCTACCCCTAATCAGCACCATCGGTGCACCAAGCCTAGACCCAAGCATGGTAGAGTTCTCCATGATCCCTGCATTACACACCTCATTTAGCCCACTCAAGGCTGAGGAACCAGCCGACTGATGTGGATTAGTGTAGGGAAAAAACTAAACACTCCTCCACCAGGAATAGAGTTAGAGAGTAAAAAAAAAAAAATTAAAAATAAATGAGAAAAAGCTCTCCAGAGAAAAAGTAATTTAACAGTCTACAATAAATGGATGCACTATTCTGATATAAATGTTAAATTGGAAAGAATGACCTATTAAAGCAATATTCATTTACTAAAGGCACACAATTTGAATACACAACATAAATGGACTAGACTTGGTCAGTGTGGGTTCTAGACTAAACTGGCATGTATAATTTACTCCGTGTTTGGGAGCTGAAGGTCACTCAGCTGGCCTTGACAGACCAATTCAGCAGGAACGGGTCTGTTTCAGCGACTCTGCGCCACCTAGCACACCGATCATCTCACAACTGCCAGTTTGGAAGCCGTGAGGATGCCATGGCAAAGCTCCACGAAGCACAAAGCAAACGTTGGTGTTTCAAAGATGGTTTATCTATACGGTTCCTCTGTTAACTCATGATGGGAAAAACAGCTGGCAACAACGATTCTTGATTACCTTTTTGTGACGCAGAAAGTTCCAGAAAAGAATAAAAAGTCCCATGCTTCTCATCCCTTTCCATACTGTGACCAAAGCTGCAGTAAAGACCAAGAATAAATCCTCTGGGGCTTCAAGATTGCGTGCAGGATAAGAAGAAAATTACAAGGTTGGTTGCCACAGGGCGGTATCAGATGAAGACAAACTTTCACTAATCATCTCACCCTTGGACCACACGAGTGAAGCATGATGGGATACCAAAGGAGGAAAAAAAATCTGTCTGATGTTCACCAAGCTGGAAAATCCCTCCACATAGTCTGCATATTTAATACCCACATTACTAATCACTATAACCCACAGGTTCGAACTCCTCCCACATAGTAAGATAACATCATAATTTGAAAACAAACAGTTACACTGAAAATAATAATCTAATTGAATCTGATTAAAATGTATGTCAGGTGGATGCACAAATTGTGCAGTCAGTGTACAGTGATTTAAACGTTGAGATTTCCATTTCTGAACACGATGGTTGAGATCATAAGCATCAAGTCTACTTCAGATCAAAACTAAAACAAAGCAGAAGTCTGATGGATAGTTTAATGGATGCTTTCACAGTGGCAATATTCACAGCTGATACTCGTTTTCAAGAAATAATCAACAACCGAGTTCACTCTCAGTCCCTGCAAGCCCTGCTCAACGTTACACGAGACGTTTGAGTGAAGCGTTCTTTAGATACACATTTGAGTGAAGCATCCTCTTTAGATACATTTTTGAGTAAAGTATTCCTTTCAAGCGAGCCAGGGTATTCCCAGACGACCTCCTCCACCCCGCCCCTCCTTCAGACGTTCCCCTCAGGTGTTTCTCCTCCTCCTACTCCCTCTGGCACTCTCTCCCCTACTTTTTTAAAAGTTTCACACAGACTCAGATTTCAAATCTGAGCAACTGTGTCACCTTGAGGACCAAGGCAATCCGAAACCACAGAATGAACGTTAGACTCATCCAGATGCTCGAAGAATAGAAAAGTATCCTCGGCCCCACCCCCATTCTGCCTCAAGTCAAAATCAGTCTTCACTTATTAAACTCCATTTATTTTAACTTCACTGTGAGAAAGCCAGACACAGATCATAGTCAAAATCAACTCTAAAAAACAGCACTGCACTGAAGCAGAGATCTTCTCTACAGAAAAGAAAGAGTGAATAGAAATGCACAGAAGATTTAAACTGCTGTAATTAATATCTATCAGGATGTTGCTTTTAACACATGTTTTACAGCTGAAGTAATATTAGATCATTTTTTTTTAATTAAATACAATGAAATATATGTAGAATAGACCGTTTCTAAAACACACATTATATATATATCAACATGTAATAAACAGATCAAAATGTTTTACATATATACACTAATCATTCAATCTCAACATCAGTACAAAAACCACTAATAACTTTTGATATATCCTGAACATTATACAAGTGTCGATAACAAAATGAACTGGAATACTTAGACAATAGGACAGAGATCAAAATGTGTTGCACCATACACACACTAATCCCAGAGGCTTGGGGGTAACAAAAGTTTTGTCAATCAATTTGATATGAACAAATCAAGAAAGGTGTCTTTTCCTTGCAGGCATTTTTGGAGTGATGTTCACACAGCTCATAAAATCCTACACGCATCACATTCACAGGAGCAGGTGTCATAAGAGCCCAGATTACAGTATTTGAGTATTTTGCCTAATGACCGTATTTTAATAAGAAAAAAGTGCAACATTTTGTTTTAGCATGTAAGACCAAATACTGGATTTGTGCAAGTAACAGCAAAGTAGCTATAAGTAACGGCAAATGTGTGACTATATTCATGTTACACAATATACTGCACCAGCTTAAAAACATGAAACCCCAGTGAAGCAAAACTAGAATTTCATTCATTGGTTTCAAAACCAAATTCTGTGCAAGTCTTTGTAATGACAGGAGTTCCAGGGTACCTCAATAGTGCTATAAATATGCACTAATGTGTTACTGTGCCTTCGATGCTTGACTGCAGTAGTACACTGAGCGATTACCTCGCTCCGATCTCCTTCCATTCTGCACCATTAAACTAGAATCAACCTTCCCATACTGGGAAGCATGTGTGACCCAGAGAGCCCAGCTGGGAACACTGTGCCCAAGAGACCAGTTTATGTAAAGTTCAAAGTGTAGGTTTTTCTCTTCTTGTTACCCATACAAGCGTAGAGGCCTGACAAGACGGGACTTACCACTACAAGTCAAACGTTCGTCCATCACATAACCAGTCAGACCCAACTCAGCCGAATAAGCTCCACATTCCAAAACTTGGAAGTCCAATTATTCACACTGAGCTTAACAGCTTAGAGTAACTGAAGGAACTGAACTTGTTGAGGTAAGATTTTTCTTCTGCTGTAGGACATCCATTCAGAGCAGGTAAACCTCCCCCCCCCCCCCACACACACACACACACCTCCTCTACCGATAAAGCATTTAGAGTCCTGGCCATGCAGAACTTTACATGCCCATGTGTGAAACCCAAGAGCTCTCTCTCTCTACGCTCTTGCACTACATCTGTGGTAGCACACCAGAACCCAGACGCCAGCGTGCCCAAGATTCCCTCTCAGAACACATCCTGCGGGGCACTGCTCGTCCTGCATCACTGCGCACTCCATTACTGTCCTGCACAGAGAGGCTGCACGTACAGCATCATGAGATGCATTATCCCATGATGCACCAGTGATGCACCCTTGAGACAATATCAACAGACTGAGAACAGCAAATCCCTAACTGTTACTGAGGAAGTGAAGATCTGTGTGCCTAATGATTAAAGTTAATAAATAATGACACAGGATAGAACATGTACATGGTTTCTCAAGCACTGCAAATATATTAAACTAAAACAGATTTTTAAAAGCAATTTGTTAACAGAACTCAAATTATTTCAGTACCATAGTAACAAATTCCTTCAAAATCTGAGTAATCTGCAGATAGAGATTTCCCCACATGCGTCATACTGTGGACTTCCTCGCTGATCTCTTGCACATGGTTTGCTAATAGCCTGTAGATCTAAACATTTCAAAACTTTCTGCAGCAGCAAAAGCTCCAGAAACAATCAAATAAAGTTTTACTTTCAAACAAAGGAAACATTCTGGTCCCAGTTATGCAACTGGCAGAAATAAATGTTACTACCTACTACTTTCATGGGGGCAGTGTGAACTACACTGATCACAACACTGATATGTAAATGGTAAGGTAAAACACGGTCTTCTTTTTTAATGAAAAAGAAGCTGGTTAGTCTTTGATCGTTTTAATAATCATGGTAGAAAGAATCGGTAGCAGAGATACCACAATATCTCCAACCGGTTTGAGTCTGACGACAGCCCAGCACATCTTACAATACAATAACAGAATTACGCCTTCTGATGTATGCACGTTTTCTAGTCCAAACTTAAATAACGTAATTTTGAGACTCTTCCAGGACGTTTACTGCAGTGCACAGTTCTCCCCACTGTAGGCCACTGCAAACACACCCAGCAGAACCGCTGGGCCCAGTTCAAGTTCTTACGAACAGCTTGTCCAATTTATTTTGTCTCGAACAGATGTAAAAACAAAAAAACAAAAAACCCTCCATAACGCACATCGGCACCGAGCAGCTGAATAGTGAAGCGCCTTTCTCGTAGGGCGTCAAACTGGCATATCCACTGGTCCCACCCGAAACACCAATGCTAGCTGCATACTAAAGTTAAAAGACCTTTGCTTTTCTTATACACATGTCCAAGTTATTTGCAGTCAGTCGAAGCATAACACGGCGTCACAGCCAACTGTTAAACAAATCACTGAAAATAATAAAAACACTTTTACCTGTTGTCCCCCTTCGCGTTTGAAGGCGGCGGGTGCAGAATGGTCTGGTTTTCGTCCATTTCCACTACACATTTTGTGCTGAGCTCAATCTCTGCAAACCAACGGAGCAAACTTGCCTAAAAAGTTCTCTCACTTACAGGGAATAGAAATTTCAACACAGGGGCGTCCGCATTTTGCTTTACAACATTAACAACAAAATAAAATACAGGCAACCACCAAAAAATGCTGCCATTCTGTTATTGCAAAAACTTTGTCTATTTTTTTTTTACAGCTATCAAACGCGTTAGCAAAGCTACCTGCGACATGAAATCAATATGATGTAGCACAATTTCCCTTGGAAGAAGCAAGCAAATCAAAGCCGTATCTCATCAAACAGATTTAAATATTGTTCCTCGGTCCAGACTTTATGGTCGACTTACCTCTTCGGTTCATAGGACGAACTCGGACAGCAACTTTTACCTTTGTATCCGACATTTTACTCCCCACTTTTTTTTGTCTCACACAGGGTCAGCAATGAGCAATGCGCGCTAGCTGTAATCTATGGCTAGCTGGATAATGGAAGTCTACGCAAAGTCCCGTAATAACAACTGCTGTGCAAATGTCTGTAGGCAAACGGGTGCATATACCCCCCAAAATTAACCCCACCATGCCCGACAAACAAGTGATCAAAACTCAAACATAATTGCCTGGTTTTCGACCTAGCTATCTGGCTAGGAAGATCCACTGCTCAGCTCTAGCTTCTGTCAGCATCATCCAAACCGCCATCTTCCGCTGGGAGTAGTTGCCAGTTCGCACGATCAGTAAAAAAAAAAAAAAACTCCCTGCGTCTTGATACTAAGGGAAAACGAACTAGCTAATGCATAATCTAATTCATAAATGCAAATCTTTAAAGGGCTTAACTACACACCGACACATGGTGCATGAAAGAATATCCTGGACAGAGGGGGAAACACTAGAGACTACAGGCGAATGAGAAAAACCTGGCTAGGAGGCTGTAAAAAGAGACCTTTTCGTCTAGGAGAAAGTGCCCACCAAGACCACCACGCAGCGGTAACTTCTCCGGACGGCTTTGGCGTCACTGTTCTTGCTGCCCACCGTTATGAAACTGAATCGTATCCTAGACATTAATTTTCTTTAGGACAAACCTCTTTATTTTGGCCAATTTGTTTGCATTTTGCTGGACACGAACTCAGCACCTGCCAATAGTCTGCTATGAGACCTTATAAACAGATAAGACACTTGTGGGCTGGGAGGGCACTGCGTTTATTGCACAACCACAAACATATTCATATGTCACAAAAACACAAAACTTTTTCAAATAATCATTTGTGTGCCAGAACAAAACAATGACTTCAATAACAAGAATATATTTTCAAATCACCTTTTATCATTTTTTATCTCTCTACGAATTGTCGGTGCTGGCTGAGTAGATCTTCACAGTATGGTCTCCACTATCTAAGACAATCAGAAAGTTCTGTCTTGTTGCCACTAACCCCACTGGATGCAATAGTCCCTCCACCACAAGCGGACGTAGCTCAGTCGCTCTGTGCAGGTCACCCAAACTCCACACAAGTCCCCGACAAGCGTCAGACACAAGCAGCCCTCCTCTTCCGTCAAAGGCAGCAGAGGAAACGTCCAGCCTCACTGAGGTCATCAGGTTGAGACTGAAACTGTCCACCTGCATTAGCAGAACGAAGTCTTTGCTAAAGAGCTTCAGCCGCGCTGGCATATCATTTCCCCTGTGTCGTCCACCAACGTCATGCTCAAACACAGCGACGCGTCCTGATGCTCTGCAGGAGGCCACAGCACGTGGGCACTGCAGCTCTTTCACAACCATCTTCTTAACCAAGAGCTTGCCACAGCCAAAATCGACCATCAGCTGCCAGAGGGTGCCCGCTTGAGCATCTGTCACCAGGATGTGCCCCTGGCCATCCACAGCGACGCCCCATGGAAGCTCGAAAGGGCCTATGATTGAGAACAGAGGACTTCCTCTGGAAGAGAACATCTTAACTGACCTGTCACCTGCATCAGTCACCACAACATGGCTACCAGGAGATACTGCAACATCCAGTGGATGGCAGAGTTTGGAAGAGCCATGGCCGTAACAGCCAAACCCATGCAAGCGTTCACCTTCAGGACTGAAGACAGTGGCCTTCTCAGGACCTCCGTGAACCACCAACACTGCCCCTGATGGCTCAAACACAGCTAAGCCTGTTGGGTTGATCAGCCTACCCCAGCCTCCAAAGGCAGAGCGGAGACGCATGACACCCAGCGCATGGGTTTGGAGCACCCCCTCGGGCAACTGGGAACTGGGGGTCTCAGAGCCAAGCAGCTCCTGCAGGGCCACGAGGGCGTGGCAGTCGTAGGTACTGCCCATGTCGCACAACCGTCTGCAAAAGGGGCACTCGAGCTGCCCCATGGTGCGGAGGGCCAGAGTGTGAACGCATTCCAGGCAGATCACATGACCACACGGGAGATTCCTGGGCCTGCGAAGACTCTCTTCAGTGGAGAAGGTCTCAAAACACACCTTGCACTCCAGCAGATCACAGCGGATCTCTGCCAAGATCTCCTCTGCCCCTCTCCATCTTCTACTGCTGCTGGACTGAGATCCAGAGGCCTCGGACATGCTCCTGCACGACTCTCTTCCTTTTACTTCTCGTGAAGAGCTCAGGGTCCAGAAAGACGAGACAAAAGCGAGAGCTTCACAACACAGCCATGTTTCCTACAGGCCACAAGATCATGTGATATTTACTGTCAGAGATAAATACCTTGCTGCCCTCTACTGGTAGAGGGATTACTTCAGGAAGAAAATGGCTACATTAAGGCACATTTGTGCATCATTTGTGCATGTTCTTTTAAATTTTGATGTGGCACAATTGACACAAAATCCAAAGCAAGCCCAGATAACCTGGTATATTTATATTTAGGAAATATACATCTGTGGTAAATTTAGCTTGAAACATGATCCCTTTATGAGCAGAAGTGTGCAGTGTGGTCATTTATTTCTGTCCAATGCAGACTAGTGAAAACCAGCTGTCATTGGATACTTGAGTCACGCGGTACTCTGTCAGAGCTGCACACAATTCAGAGGTCAGTCAAGGTGTGTGTGTGTCCCAGCCCCTAGCAAAACCATATACATACTGCAGATGCTGCCTTGTCAACAGTTGCACACTCCAGCCCACAAGATAGAAATCACATGTTCACATCGCTATACTGTAAATAGCAGCAGACCATGTGTGTCTCAAACTCACGTACAATAAACCAGCTCCATACACACAGTAAACAGATCTCTATATTTTTAAGTTAACTGCTCAGCTTAGGAGACAACAAATAAGAGTTGTGACTCTAGAACATGGCTGTGCAGCACGTATGTCTTGCGTTCTGTGAATGTATGGTGCAGAGCTTCCCTCACTTAATAACAGAAATGCTGTTATTAACAAGTTATTACCTGAATAATAATCCCAACAGAGGATGAGACAGAACCAAACAGTGCGTCTGACAGACAGAAGAAATTTTATTTGAAATCTTTAACAATTACATACATACATTTTATTTTTTGGAATTTTAAACATTGAAAACGTCTGAAATGTAAAGTCTCGTATATGAAATGTGTATAGCTATTGCTTTCTAATTCAATCCTTTATGCTGACTAGTGTAGTAAAGTGTTTGACAAACCAACACTTCAGTATACTAAACCTCATCATTGTTAAATTAGAAAAAAGCCTTTATCAACTAGGATTGTGTTGACTGGCTCAAAAATCCAAAAACAGACATGAATTAATGCAGGCTATACATGCCTCAAAGTGCATGTTTCTCTCAAATACTCTTGCAGCATAGGTAGGACACTTCCCCTCCTTACCAAAACACTTCAACACTGGTTAGCAAACACCTCCCTAGAGGATGTTCTACCATTACCAACATTTATTCTACTGGAGGAAGAGCAAGAGGAGGAGGAGGAGAAGGAGAGAAGCATGGATATATTTCACAGCAAGTAACCGAAACAAACCATTCAGATTTCCACTCTTAACAGAGCATTTTGGCAAATGAGTGTGCAAAAGTACAACAGTACTTCAGAGAAGAGTTGCTTTTGTGCTAGACGTGAAAAAAGAACTCACCAAAAAGACCCTTATTTATACAACACTCCAAACTCACACATAAGACAGTTTCAAGAAAATGGAAATAAAAGATACACACATTCATGTAATGGAAAGTTACTGACCATTAGTTATTAGAACAAACACACATGCAGGTACAAACATTTGGGTGTTAAAAAGACTTCGTCTCTGTTCATAAACAAGTTATTATGAATACTGGCTTAAGGAGCAGGCAGTGAAGGCAAGACCGAATCACACTAGGGAAGTGGGTGGAACTCAAACTTTGAAATGCAAATTTGACTGCCTTGGTAGGCCTTAGAGCAAAACGACTAGCAGCTACTTGGTGGCAGTACTGCAGTCATAGACGCTAAACAGACGAGATGCAAACAGCTAGCAGCTCACACGCACACTGACGGGCCTGGTTCGACATCGTGTGTTTCCTGATAACTCCCGTTTACCCAGCATCCCTGCCCAAGCAGCTTTTCTAAAATGTGCGTGTGCCTGTCTCTCAGTAGCTGGTAAAAGGAGCTTTGTAAACTCCCAGGATTACTGAGCTAGACGCACACACAAGCACTGATTCCCTCCCTAACAGTTAAAGGCTCAAATGAACAACAACTGCACATACCATAATAGTATGTGCTCTTCCATAGTAATAATAGTAAAGTAAAAAAAAATTAAAATAGGTGGTTAACATTTTGCACAGGATTATGCTAACTGTCCAAGATTAGTTTTTATTCACGGTCAACATCATTCACGTGGTTTTGGTATAATATTTCTTTAACAGTTCTTTACCCATGGATAATAAATGAAAACTTGATGGAGGGTGATGCGCAGTTTACCAAAGCAGACAGTGTGCATAACACTTCAGCTGTGCAGTAACGTTAACACACACAAGTCAGTGATTCTTGTAAACACAGGAAACATCACCACAAATACTGTGACCGTGGAAAAAAAAAGAGTCCAGCGGCTTGGTTTACACACAGCACAGGAATATGCGTTCTGAACATGGGGAAAACCAGTACTGACTTCACTCCATGTCCAAGGCTTCAACCAGACAGCAAGTTCACCCTAAACATTCCCACCCCAGCTCGGATGTCGTTGCTCGCTCTCTGAGAACTTCGCTCTGTTGTTTGGAAGGGTTGGAGTTCTCTCATCCACAGCTCCCGCGGCCGTCTCTTCCTCTGCGAGAGCGTCTGTGCACTCGCGCTCTCGTTACTTTTCTACCCCGTTCATGTTTTCGTTTTTTCCGTAGCCCCTCCGTCTCCTTCTAGGGACAGATGATGATGTGGCATCTGTTTCAAAATCCCTTTTATCTACACACACATTGACAAAAGACAGAGAGTCACAGACAGACAGACAGAATGAGAGTGAGAAAGAGAGAGAGAGAGAGAGAGAGAGAGAGAGAGAGAGAGAGAGAGAGAGAGAGAGGTTTAGCCAGGCTCACACTGTGAATCTCAGTCTATAGAACAGTCTATAGTGTGTTTTTTTTTAATTGTTTTTTTTTACCTTTCACGTAATCGCCATCAACAGTCTCGGTGTAAATACTGTCCTCACACTCTGAAAGAGACTACAAGAGAGAAAAAACTGTGACACGGCTTCTCAAGGCCAGCGAGCCTCATCAGCGGTGCAGGCTGTAGTGGGGGATGTGCTCTGTAATGCAGGTCATCACTGAAGTGTGTAGACCATAGGAAATCAAGACATGTTCTCTCTTGGAAGAGCACGTACATTAATGTCAAATTTGGGAAAAGGTCATCAAAAAATGATAGTCACCCCCAGCCTTGTTTGTGATAAACTAGATCAAGAGTTACAGTCAAACTTATTTCAAGCAGACATAGTATCCAATGATGGTTAAATCACAATTTAACGGAGAATTTGGTCAGTGTCTTCCATTTTAACTGCACTGCTGAATGCGGCCAATACGCTAAATAAAACGATCTATACCGCATAACAATGAACTCTTTGGCAAATAAAATTTCAAAGAGACTATATAGGGAGACAAATTAGCAACAGCCTATCAAACAAGATGTAAAACAGGTAAAGAGAGAGAGAGAGAGAGAGAGGGTGAGTAAAGGGAGGGGGCAGCCAGACCTTGTGTCTGTGGCCGTACGTCTCTGCGTACCACACCATCACATACAGGCACAGGAAAGTGATGAAGGCCTGAAAGAAGAGAAAAACACAGGTTTTAAATGTGATAATACTGCAGGTTGGTGGGTGGTGTTGCCATTGTAAATGATGGAGCAAGCACTAACTGTTCTTGTCAGCAATAAATTAAAAAGGAATCTCTTGAACTTATTGACTATGCTGAGGAAGTTTCTTTTTTGACACCTGACTATATGTGACAAGTTGACAAGTCTGAAAAATATTCTTGCTTGTTACAAATTTTGACATTTTGTGACATTGTTTAAACAAAAAGTGGTTAGTAAATAGTAACTAAAATATCTCAAGCATTCGTTAGTAAGTGAGGTTTTAATTATGATATTCTAATTCTAATCTATCACAGACAATTTCTGATACAAATAAATTGTCATTCTAATGTTAAAAAATTATTTTCAGATCTAATAACAGATGTAACATACTTAAAAAAAGAAGTCATTTTTCTTGTACATTCAAACTGCTGAATGTTAAAACAAACAGTGAAATTTGCCCTTACCACACACAGGAGCCAAAGAATCACATAGAGAACTTGAGTCTTGGAGAACAGATCCTGTCCAAACTTAACACACGCTAAGGCCTCTAAAAAGGCAATAGCCCTGAATAATAAGGTACGAACAAACAAAAATTAACATACGAATAAACAAATCAACGAACAGGCAAAGAAGTAACAACCGCTACTACGTTTCTAGCTGCTAGTGTATCTTGAAGCGCAGCCACCTCAGGCTGGTGTAGCTGCGAGGAGCCCTCGAGGTCATGAGGTTGAAGCCTCACCATCAGTACTCAGTTAACAGCATCGACTACAAGACCTCCCACCTACACCCTTTTCACCACCCCAACCACAGGGTTTGGCATTAGCTCACGCTCACACGGACACATTCAACATTACAAGTTCGCTTCCGTAAACTACATCAGCGGAGGGTAGCCAAAGAGAAAGAACAAAAGAAAAAACAAAGATCTGCAACTTAGATCTGGGTAAAGAAAGATGCCAAAGAGTCGTCCACAATATAAACAATTACATTATATTGTGATTATACTGTTACATACTGACATTACAATATGCCTTGCAGCATGTTCAAACACTGCACTGTTTTGACCACAATTATTTATGTTTGTGGGATTATGTAAGTGATGCGTTTCATCAGATCACCCACTAAGCTCTCAGCATCAGCGTCTGGAGTTCCAGGATTAGGTGTGAATGTTCACAGCACAGAATTTTTTGCGTGCACTCTGTTTGAGAGCATATTTGGATGTCACCGATATCAACATTACAAAGGCTAATGTAACGTGATAACATTTAATAAACAACATTTTACAGAGCCCTAAAATCAAATTACCATATTAGAAGTGTATAGTTTGGGCCTGTGTGTGTGAAACTCACCCAAACACCCAACACTGTGTTCCCACGCGTTTGCACTGTGTGTCTGTTAAGTATGCGTAATACTGCCTGTTAAAGGAGAATGGAAACACCTTGTAGTAAAAACACTTCCATAAAAGCGAAGTGTACACTGAACACTTTGAGAAAGTATAAAGCACATTAGCTGACTTCCTTCTAAAACAGTGTTCCAGTGATATGGGACACAGCCCAGCTGACAGTTCTGTGTCAGTTTGAAGTATCTTCTTTCCGATTCATTCAAGTGATTTTCAAAATGTCTATCAGCTGTTTTTACTTAAACAATGAGAAATAGAAATTGGCACTGAACTACAATTGTAATTGATCCATTTTTCAGTCTTTCTGTTTGCCCCATTCGTTCCACACACCCCACACTTCTGGAGAAAGATCAGCGCGGTGTGTGGAGGAGCAGCTGGTTCTCACCTGACGGTAGGGGCAGTGATGATGCCAATGAAGAGGATTCGGCACCAGCTGAGAGCGTGGCATGCTGGGAACACAAAGATGTGCTTCAGGAAGAAGGTGTTCAGCTCGGTTAGCTGGAATTGGGGGGTGGGGGGGGTGGCAGCAGTGAGGAGGAGGAGGAGGAACAGGAGGAGTTTGTGGTTATTTTGTAATGAAAACAACCGTGAAAACAGCCAGCCAGCACACAGTTCGGATTTAGTGTACAGTAATCGATGGTACGGGTGAACCCTAGTACCCATACTCCTTCCACAGGTGCAGACGCTACTACAGGCCTCCTGCTACTCTGGTTTTAATGTGAACACTTACTCTACATACACACCTCTCTCTCTCTCTCTCTCTCTCTCTCTCGACAGGAGCCAGAGTGCACATTCTTGCGCTTCCTCTCCTATCAAAGCCCTATAACTGACTGGCGGGGGGGGGGGGGGGGGGGCCCCCCCGCCCGCCGCCCGCCCGGCCACCCCACCACCCC
>JAOYMR010000027.1:3605365-3632027 GCA_025802075.1 Tenebrosternarchus preto | reverse complement strand
CCTCTCTCTCTCTCTATCTCTCAATCACTCGACAGGAGCCAGTGTGCAAATTTTTGCGGTTCCTCTCCTAACAATGCAATATACCTTACTGACACCCCCCCCCCCCCCCCCAACACACACTCACACCCACAAAAAAAAAAAAGGGCCCTTCTATCTCCATGGTAAGGATACAAACTAGTTTCAGTTGAGGTCATAGTAAAGTCTCCACTCTGCTCACACTGTCATGCAAAAAACCCCAAAACCACAACAGAACCTACACAACACATTTCAATAACAATGTAAGCAATATGAAGGACAAGAAACACAAGAAAGCACTTCTGCACCTGTGCCACAGTTATGCAGACAGAGCCTTACTGTCCAATAATGGTCTAAAGGACATACAGTTGAACCCCCTGGACCAGCAGAATCATATTCAAAGCCCACCTGCCAAATGATCATGAAGAGGTAGACGCCAGTCACCCTCTGGAATGAGGACTTGGGGTCGAACCACCGCACGTAGGTCCAGCTGGCTGGAGTGAACTGCAGGACAGCACGTTTAATCTTCCCTGTGGTAGTATGGATGTCCCTGCAAAAGACACGAGATGCACATGTGCACGGACGTACAGACGCGCACACACATGCACACGGAGTTACAATTCACTCTGCCTTCTATGTAAGCATGACATCTGTACTGCGCTATTTAATAATCAGATACGATCTCTTTTGTAGTTTACTATGAATCTGCATCCATCACTGACAATCACCCTCATTAAATAAACTTAAAAGGAGCCATCTTTGTCCATGACAAGTTTTTATCAGTAACATGTCCACACGTCAAAGAACATGTGAAGTTAGTAACCTTGTGTTCTGTGAACTAATGTGCCATGTGTAAAAGTGTTCGAGAGGCAGGCCACAGAAGTGTCCACAGTTTAGAGAAGTCACGCGTGAACACACTTGATGCTGGCCCAGTGGTACGTGCGCATCTCCAGGAAGCGGCAGACCGTCATGCCGAGCCAGATGCCACCTCCATTACACAGCAGGATGTCGAGGATGACCTGGTCCCACCAGCACTCGGCGAAGTTGGGCAGCAGGTGCATGAAGAAGAGCTGAAGGGAGGAGACAACGACGCTGAATATACAGCACTGCTCACTTCATGACTTCTTCAGGCAGAGGGGGCAGGGAAGCCCCACCCCCAGGGGGGCATGCAGGGATTTCAATTACGTTTTGCAGATTTCCATGTACGTTACAAGTTGAAACAATAGCAAGTTAGAAACAATAACAGCCACTGTACGTAATACATGTCAGGGAAAGAAAACAGGAGGCGAATGCTAGCAAATAGCATTAGCAAATAGCAAATTCTAGCAAATTTGCTAGCGAATGCTACCAAATACTCTGAAATTCTACATTTCAGAAAAGTTATGTGCTACAGTAATCCACGTATACCCAGAAGATTAACAGTACCTACAGTACAAAGTAGACAGAGTACAAAGGGGTTAGTTTCAACCAAAAGCAGTACAGAGAGCCTCATTAGAGATCTCCTGGGGGCGCTGTACCTCAGTAAGCTCCCAGGTGATGCTGATGGTCCAGCAGAGACCGTAGCTGCGAATGAGCAAGGCTTTCATGCCCCAACCCCAGAAATGGCTGAACGCAAAGATGTCAAAATGACTGAGGATCCGCTCCCAGGTGATCACGTGACAATTCACTGCATACTCCTGTCAAATACAGGAAGAGAGGGGGGGGGGGGGGGAGAGGCAGCTAGGGAGGGTAAAATTGAAAAAAACTAAATTTCAGAAATAAGATTTTAGAACAAATAACCATAAAAATAAATGAATTTGACTATTCATCCTTTCCTAATTTTAAAGCAAAACCAGTGCTTGCAATTTTCCCAAAATAATTCCTCTTATGCATCAACCAAATAATAAGTCGGTCAATATTCCAAGCCTTAAACAATTGATTAAAGCCTTAATCAATTTATGTAGAACTTTGGAGTGTGTTCTACTCCAAAGAGTGGAATTCAGATAATGAGTAACTGTTATATAGAGTCTTAAGAAATCTGAGGGAATGTGTTTTTTCATTTGTCAGTCCCTACCATGATGTCGGCCTCTCTTTTGGCATAGCGAAGGTTGGGGTCCAACCAGTACATGAGGGACTTCACCTGCTCCCAGTTCAGGAAGATGATGAAAACCAGAAACAGGAAGTAGAGGACACTCAGACCTGTCCACCAATCAGAACAACATTTTTCAAATATTAGCGTTTAATAGTCCAGCCTGTCTGGTAAAAGCAAAGAATCTTCCAGCTAGGGTTCAGTTTGCATATAAAACAGAACTTTAGAATAAAGGATAACCTAAACCTTATGTGTCTGAACACAGAGGATTATGAACCTCAATCACCTTGCAATCAGTAGGCACAGCTTTTAAAACAATAAAGCCAGTAGAAGAGTCAGGGTAATGAACGTATGTAAAAACATACCAAATTGGTTTTCAAAGCCAAATCAAACTCAGCTGCTTACCAAACACTATTCGCCATATTGCAGGGTGGGGTCTTGTGAAGGGACCTGACCAGGAACAAGGAAATTATCATTTCACTGCTCATTAAACACAAGTGTAGAGTATAATATACTGTGGTGCTAATACTGCGCAAAAAATCCATTCACTGGACGCATGACTGTAAATTCAAGTGACTTACCATTAGGAAAAGCAAGGACGCTGATTACTAAGAAAAATGAGATGACCAGTATAAGACCCACCCTGAGATTGCCGTCTTGATTACTGTCATCCCTGTAATCAAAATAAAAGCAAACAAATAAATAAAGGAGCGTAATGTTACCACCAATACGGCAGACCACTTGTTCAATGTTTCGGGAATATGCTCACTACACGTACGTAAACTGATATTCACCTAGTTAAAGATGAACGTTCACGTTATGTCACATACTGTAATTAGGATGTGACAGCTCACTCAGTTGAACGTGGCTTTCTACATCAAGTTAAACTGTACCGAAGATAATCGGTGTCGACAGATACTGAAAGAATAACCTAGCTAGAGAGCACAGCCAGCTAACCTACGTAGTTAGGTACGACAGATAGCTAGAGGACCACGTAGAAGTAACACGAGCAGCCCCCAAAAACCTTCAAAGTAGCTAGTGCGCTAAGTAGCTATCTAGCTAGCAGCCCCAACAGAGAGCATGTCGTTTTTCGTCGTGTACACCATTCAGAGTAATATTACATTTCTATTTAAAGCGTGAAACAACACGGCGGGATGTTGCCTTATCCAGTCAGAAAACCCGCTCCGTCCGCCCAAACCTGGACCGTTAGCCAGTCTAGCTGCTACTTAGCTTAGCAAGCTAAGCACACTAACCGCATTCACTCAACACCTTATAGCATCATCGCCTAGCGGGTTAGCTGATGGCTAGCGACTTACCTTGTAAACGCAAAGTACATCAAACTGAGCACAGTGCCAGTTAGCAGAGTGATAGTATGTGGCTTGTAGAAGAAATCAATGGTAATATCTTCTACTTGCTGTTCGTTGATCATGCGGAAATGCATTCTATAATTGACATCATCCTTGCTCAAAGTACGAGATCTGTACGCCGAAGACGCCATACTTGCGCGGAAGCCAGGCTGCCAGCGAGCCTCTGCTCCTCGCCTCCCGTCCTGAATTAACATTTAATGTTTGAGATACCCTCACTGTTAACAGCGGCTGTTAGAGGGCATGTCTAAACTTCTGGAAAATGCTGATATTTCCGATCTCTATTCATGATGAGAGCCGTGAGAAACTGAATGCAATAACAAACCGAGACACTTGTTGTTACGCACGGACGGAGCGCCCAGGTCGAGAAGACGACAGAAATAAGGCCGCTATCAGTGACAATAGGATGTCGTTCACCGTTTTGTGAACGGAAAAAGCGCGCTCCAGTTCGCCCTGTTGCGTAACTTATTCTACAATAGCGTGACCTTTTTCTATACGCATGCCTCTGTGTGCACTGTGTGTTTAAATGGTAAAATTCACGGTGGCATCGCAACAACTTTCAACATGTCCGTCAACACACGCGAAGCACAATGTCGCCAAGAAAACGAAACGCAATACTGTAGTTCAGTTGTCTTTATTACACTTTTCCGCCTGTGCGATAGCGCAAAGTTCGCTCTTTGCAATAGGTAATCTACAGTAGAAAATGTCTACGTCAGCGTTCACAGTCCGTAAAGTCCAGGTCGTACAGGTTTTCCACTCTCTCTTTAGTCAGGAGTAACGGAAAGTGGTCATCCATGATACGCTCACTGCGTAAACCGTTACTTATTTAACAAAGTTAAAATATTAATAGTTTGTTTAGTATGAGTGGTTTGTTTTCCCGATCTGGACATCGGCTCTTTGTCATCACAAAAAAAAATGTAACAAAATGATGTATTTAAGAAGTCAGACACGCGAAATATGTTGTCCACTCCACTCACATCTCTTATGATTTACAAGGAAAAGTACTGAGAGAGCTTGAATGAAAAAGGTAATAAACACATAGCTAATTATAATTACTGTGTGGTTGCACGCAGATTAAAGAATAAATGACTATGTGAAGCGAAAGAACGGGTTGTTAGTATTTGGTTTAAATGGGTGTAGTAGCTTAGATATAAGAACACATTATTTAATTCACATTTTCTAAGTTTATTAGTATATAATTAGCATGTAGTAATATGCGTTTATAAACAATAAGCAAAACTTCACACACCCCAAAATGGAATTGAAATATTTAGTTTAAAGGTCACAATTATGCAATACATTTCATTTCATTTTATTTCATTTGATCTTTTTGTTTATATTTAATTTCATGTTTGTTATAAAATGTATATACATAAACTTAATAAAACGTGTAAAATATGGCAAAAAAGCAAAAACATTTTAGCTGTCGACAGGCACACCTTTATCTTACCAAAGCAACTATCTTGACAAAGCAACTAATAACTATATCATTGAGCACAGCACTTTACAAATGTACAAACATGCATTTGCCTGATTAATTCATTGTCTTTTCCCCCAGTGTAAATTTTGTTGGCAGGTCACTTTTATCTTGCTTCAGTGTGATCATGGGCTAAATAAATGTGAGACCAGAGAGAGAAAAGGTCTTGTAAATGACAGAGAGAGAAATGTCATGTAAAACCTATTCTCCATAAACTGACATCTTATAGTAGATCAATATCAGTAATTTCTTTTTGCATGTGCTATACTGACAGGGAAGAATAGGAAGATCTATATTACCAGAGTGTTGAAATGGGGTTTGCATATGGCTTTACTCTCCCAGAAGATCAGTACTGCAGCGAGGACAAGCTCAAAACCATGTAATAGTATGATTACAATTATTAGTCCTATAGGCATTGGTTCTTCATCCTGTAGAATAAGGCAACAGGGTAGAACTTACACATAAATACTATGCATCATAAACACATCTTTCCTCATAAATCACACTGCAAATGTTTGTAAGAAAAAGTCTTGTAAGCTTGGAACAGAATAATAATTCAGCTTTACCATATAATGCTGAATGGCCAACACACATACAACAAAGGCCATAATCGCCCAGAAAAGGCCAATGATGTTGAAAAGAAACGAAATCTTCATCTGTTTTTAAATGCAAAATATGGCATTGGTTATTCTCCATGCACATTTATCATTAACACAATTGACAACAAAACTCTTAATGTAATAAAGTAAAAAGATTGAAAAAAGCACCGTTATCCATCAAAATCTGTGAGTGTCCAAGGTGGAAATTATACTTACCACAGTCATTATTGGAGATTTTCCAGCTGCATATGACATAATTCCACAAACAATAAACTGTAAAAATTAAAGTGTAAATAATTATCTTAACATTTTTAAATTGTTTTTATTTTCTACCTGCTTTGTTGTAAATTGGTGAAGTTATTCAAACAGCTCCTTGTAAAATAATTAATCGGTAAGCATCTATAAACACATTTTTAAAAAATGCATAGTTTTTGAGTGTTTTGAAATATAAGAAATCAGTATTGTGAAAAAGTTTGGGGTAAAATTCATTACAGTTTCCAAAGTAGTTTTTCATCATGCAGTTAGGTCTAATATTGTAGGTACGTTTCAAGTTATGAATAAACTTGAGGATGAGGACAACAGGCCCAGAGGTCACTCTACACCTTCCACTCTTCAATCATATGATGCATTATCTGATCCTCAAATGCCCCTCCCCCTCCCCCCACCTAGCGACAGTGTGGATTGCCCTAGATATAGAAGTGACCAAATAGCAGGCATAAGATAAACAGTAGGCATCAGTGTTCTGAAATATAACAGACCACTGTCTTACCACAGCACTGAGGGGGATGAACATGAAAGTCCTGTTGGATTTGTGGGTAATAAGGATTCCCCAGAGACAGACAATCAAAAGAGCAGCAGTGAATTGTGCTACCTTAAACACACAAGAGTAGAAAAACAAAATTAAAACACACCATTTTATGTTTATTGTTTCCTTTCTTATTATCTGCCTATTTGATACCAAAATTCGTACTGCCATGCTGTCGTATGCTGAAGTTTGGATAAAACTATTCAATATAAACCAGCCGTAACGATGCCCTTCTGTATAGCATTCCATAGAATTCCAGCTAAAGTCTACTGTGATGGCAAAATGGAAACAAACCTTTTTTCTCCCTTATTGCCCGAGCTCTGTCCAAGATTCAACATGTGACGAGGTAGGAATGAGAAAACTTTGTGATATTTGTGCACGTCTTGGTTGACGTTATAAGAGACAAACGTAATACATAAAATCAGGCCATTTTAACGGCCTTTGATTTGTACGCAGTGTGTTAGCTTAGACAACGACGCATCAAAATACGAAATGCCGACTTTCTTGTTATTGTAGTTTGAGGAAAAGGTGAAGCGGTTCATTTACCCCCAGTGCTTTAGGTCGTCCCCTGAGAAAAACCTTGTACGCATCCTTGAACACGCAGGTGAATTTCTCCGGCATCAGCTCGCCATCTCCTGCGTTAAGCAGATTCCCTAGGGGTATGGTGATGACCATACAGTCATCCGTCGTAAATGTGAACCTCATTACCTTGAAGAAAAGTAAAGGAAATGCGCACAAAACCGTTCAGTCTAGTTACATTACAAGGTTCAGGGCAAAAGGAACATAATATGTATGACGTATTTTGTACTCATAATAAAGTTCACGGTGTACTATATTATGAACTGTACTGTATCAATGATGTATTATTCTGTAAACATCAATGTAATTAGGTAGCTATATAATTGCGCGTCCAAATAAAGTTAAACATGCGTGTAATTCAAACAAATATATTTTGGGAGTTGGTTCACGTACCTGGCTCGGAATTCAGAATTCAGCAACTGGAAAATCTACATGAACGCGAGTGCAGAGTTTGTGGTGTAAACCAAGAAGTAATGGACAAATATTGAGAATAGGAGTGACGGCAGTTGCATAAAAGAGCAGTTGCATAAATGCAAATGTGTTTTTTACATTTACATTCGTTTATATGCGTATCAGAATGTGTAGTATGAAAATAATTAAATACGCTAATTAGTTTAATGAATTAGACCTTTCTATGAAATTGCATGTAGTAATAGCAAACAGAGAAATAAAGCATTCAGAAATGTTGAGAAAAATGAAAAGGCTTACCTAAACAGGTATAAAGAGACTTACAAACCATGCCTATTTTTTGTGATGTGTTAAACCAATTGTACGTTTTTGTTATTATAGAAATTATATAAAGTACACACCAAGACAGCTCTCAGTCAGAAATCTTTCTCTTAGGAAAGACTCCAGCAGCCTTCTTAATGTGTGTCCTTCACTTTGCTTACTATGTGACTTTCGCACAAATTCACAAAAGTTAATAAAAGTTAAGTTGCCGAAACTCACTCACCATGCGATTAAACCAGTGAGAGAAGTTAAAAGAAAAACGCGATTGATTCCGTCCGGGTGGTTTAACAACGCGCTCCTCCTTCTTTACCCATGTTATTCTTCGAATGACAGCGATAAGCGGTTATAACGGTCATGTACGTGGAAGGCTACTACTGAAGACGGAAACCATGATCTCACCTGTAATCGCAAAGTCTGCATCACACACACAGCAAATAGTCCAAAGGAGTCTTGTTGATGCTGACTGTTAAAACCACTCCAGGAAATCACAAGTTTTTTTTTTCTTTAAAAGAATAGTTCCTTTTTGTAGTTCCTCTAGAGACTTGAGGCGGCTGTTCTGAAGTGCATAGCAGTAATCGCCGATATCAGCACTCCCGGGACACGACTCAAGATTGCTGGAGTAAGTGCCTTTCAGCACTAAAATACACGTTTGACTTTATTATTAATTAGTTTCAGTTATGAATACGTTGTTTCATATGTGACCCTTAACAAAGTATTGAGAATTTTAAAATAAACAAGAAAACAAATAAATAAAATGAGTGTACGTATGCCTGCAGGTATTTTGGGGCAGAATGTACGCTGCATCTATGACCTGCTTTATGGGAATTAACGGAGCTTTGAGAAAAGCTCAGAGAGAAGCTTAAAAGAAAAGCTTTTTTATGAAACAAACTCGAGCATTTCTGTATTGTATGGCTATTTCACCCATCAGTATTTGCAATGTTAATCATAAATATGTAACACTGAATATACACATTGATGTAAAATTATTAACTATTAATTAATTATTAATGTTATGATTAATTATTTTGACTATTGAGTCAATTTATGTTGATCTTTTAACATCAATAATAATTATTTATGAGTAAAAATTCTATACAGAGTTTGTTCAGTTCAGTTCAGCTATTATGTCAGTGGAGATATACACATAGTCTAAATTCGTTTTAGTGAGAATGAGCTGATCCTGTATTATAGATTTTATAGATCAAACCACAAATTGTTTGGCTTTGAGTATCTGACATTTTGGTAAATGGAACTTTGTGTTTTACAAATCATAGATATAATTAAAGGCAAAAATGACTGAACCAAAGGTTTGTGAATCATGGTATTTGTTTGTTTGTTTGTTTGTTTGTTTTAGCTTCTCCTTCCTGATGCATCATGGCCCGTGTCCATATTCCCATGAATATAAGTGAAGAAGGTGTGGAGAGACAGGCCTTTGAGGCAGAGAGGGACAACCGTGGCCTGCTGGTCAAGTACTACAAAGCCACAGAGCTCATTCCTGACCAGAAGTCTCACCTGCATCGTCTCCTTAGCAAGCAGCCAGCAGCCTGGGCTGTAAGAGCTTTGGCCTCACCACCTCTCCGATGTGTGTTCAGCGCAGCACACCTGCTCCAAGCTGCAGAAAAAGCTATGGAAGTTAACAGACTAGGGATCCAAATCCAGTGAATTCAGGCATTAGTTCTGGTTAATGATACTAATGCAGATAAATGAGTAAATGATAAATAGAATATATCCCTTTAATATTGTGCTAGAAATGTAGGCATATTAGGTCTGTGTTATGGTAGAAATATTTTTTCCCATGTACAGTACATTTCTCAATCTTCTAACTCTCTCTCTCTCGCTCTCTCTCTTCCTGTTTTGTTAGTCTGTTCAGATCACCTGTGGAATAGTGAGCCTTGGACTGGGGGTGGTCTTCGCCGCAGCGTTCAAAATTGAAGATTATTTTCTCACGTTGTTTAGGGTACCCATCATGACCGGAATAATGGTAAAATGAATGTGATTCCATTTCATTTTAGACAATATTTTGAAATGCTGCATTCAAGTATACATCTTTAGGATTGAATATTGATATTGCACATTCTTGAAGCATTTTTGTACATGTATACAATTTGTTTTTAATACAGTTTATGCAATTTTAATTTTAATTTAACTTCTTCTCCAAATCCTTCACATACCATAAAACAACAGTATCTAACCCTTTAATTAAAGAGCTTGCCCACTACCCAAAGTTACTCTTTTTAGTCTGGAGTTACTATTTTATTTTTTTTAAATTCCTCTGTATATATAAAATAGCATTTTAAATACTGTCATATAATTATTGTAATATTCCAGCTTTTATGGGTTAAGGAAATGGGTCCTGGACCTTTTCCTTGGTGTAATACAAATCTTTTTTTTTTTTTTGCAGTTTTTGTTTGTTGGATTCCTGTCCCAACTCCTTTACAAATACCCAGGATTGGTACAGGTTTGTATTTTAATATTATACTTCTGTCAGCATTGAATAGATGTAAAATCACTTTCATACATTTGTCCTAGCATCTTTCCATTTTAAAACAGCTCGGCTCTAACCTAAGAATGTATGCATTGTATTATTCAGATCTTTAAAACATACACCATATATTGTAAATGTATTTATAATTGTTACATTAGATAGTAACATACAAACACAAATAATGAACTCCTGTAGCATTAAATGACTGCTAGCAGTAGGTCAATAAACACCCGGCAAACAAAGAGCTCTGTTGTATATTATCTTATTTTACTGAATTCTAGCATATTCCGAATTCTGTGTTCCCTCTGCATATCTGTAAATAGTTCAGTATTAGATATTACGTGTGAACTCACCAAGACAAATATACGTTTAACATACTAAATTAAACTGCTTCTGATTCTGATGTATTTTGCCAGTTTTTCTATAAACAGCCTGTTTTTCTGTGCAGATGTGTTTTGTCTCCAACATAGGTGTCACTGTGATGGGTGTGATTGGAGCTGTGCTGTTGTGTGTAGATTTAGCATCAGTGCAATACAGTTTGCAGTATAAGGTACTTCTTGTTGACCTGAAGTTGTCAAACAAGAATTTGCTGTTTCATTTTGTGGATCATTTCTATACAATAAAGTATGTTTAAGACATCTAATACTAACTCTATAGAAAGCTACAGTGTATGATCATGTTGTGTGTATGTATGTGTGTGTGTGTGTGTGTGTGTGTGTGTGTGTGTATTACGCAGGTGGAAATTCTGCTTTTGTGTGTGACGGTGCTGGACCTGTTCATTTCCACTATTCTCATATTGGCACTATGTGAACAAATCTTCACTAATGCAGAGAAACGCATTCAGGAAAAAAATGACTCTAGTTCCTAAAAACCACGAATAGGCCTGTAGTAGAAAAACATCTTCACCCACAGCCTTTCTGTCTGTCTTTCTGTCCGTTCAAACCACAGAGGGTTTCATTTCATCTGAGGCTTTATAGGCAACTTTACCAGAGGATTGAACTTATTTCAGAAGGAAGTTGCATGCAGCAGGTTTTCACACAAGTGACTACATTTACTTGATAAACAGACATTTAACATGGAAGGAGCAGTTGAACAAAACTGAATTTATTAGTACTTCCAGTTCTACAAATGCCTCATCTACCCTTTTTCTGTACAGATCATGTATGCTTATGTAGTAAATTCACTGCTTGTAAAGACAGCAATGATTATGTTGTTTTCTTGTCATGTACTTATTTTTAAAAAAAATAATACATTTTATTTTCGGCAGTGCTACAGACGTGCTTCACTTACTCTCTGTTCAGTCCATTGTGTACCACCAATTCTGAGTACTGCATAGCAATTCAGTGTTCATTTTCAGTGACAACATATGTGTATATGCACACACACGCAAAATAGATTTCTGGCTTGACGTGTTTCACTGCTCTTGTGGTTAGTCCGCTGTGTCCTGACACTTGACGTGTTTCACTGCTCTTGTGGTTAGTCCGCAGTGTCCTGACACTTGACGTGTTTCACTGCTCTTGTGGTTAGTCCGCAGTGTCCTGACACTTGACGTGTTTCACTGCTCTTGTGGTTAGTCCGCAGTGTCCTGACACTTGTCCTGCAGTGTTCTGATACCATAGTCCAACTGCATAGCCGAGGCATCCAGAAAATGGTGTCAAAGAACTCAAAGCTTTAGGACAGAAAAAATAACAGAACATTGTTTTAAATGATTCTGACAATCTAATACTGCACAGTCCATGTGAATGCAGCTAGAAACAGATGTGTTGTAATTTATTACTTATTATAAAATAAAACTGAACAAAACAGTATAAAGGTCTATGTAACGTATCTATCCCACCATGGTCCTCTAAACCATCTACTAATCACACTTCACATGTTGGAAAAATGTCATTAATAACTACATCTGTATTAACCCTTTAGGTTACATTTACATTGTGTTATTCCGTATAAAGAGACATTGAATTCATCGAGAAGTAGTGCGTGTGTGTGTGTGTGCGTCAGACATCTGGCCGTGAGACCCAGGTGTTGGATGTGACTAGTCTGATGTTTCCATACACGCAGCGAGCCAAAAGGACACAAGAGGATGAGGCAAAACACAAGCAAGGAAGAGGAGAATTTGTTTTTGTTTTTTGTTTTTTTAGAAAAAGCATGTAGAGGACAAAAATCCTCCAGTACATTTATGAAGCCCTACTAGCATGTAGGACATAAGCCATGTAAAGGGACAGGCCCAACAGTGCATATTTATAGAGTGTCTCAGAGTTTTGGTCTAGGAACAGGTGTTTCCTTGTTGGTCACACTCTAATTGTATGCATTAATATATATAATGAACTGATCCTAGATCAACCCTCCTGCAGTGAGAGAAATCTGATAAACATGACCATCAGGACACCATGCTTAGTTCACACTTATTACTTACTGATCCAAACCCTCTGATTTAGACCATTGTTGAGAGGCTTATAGTTACATGAGATGTCTTGTTCTGGCAAAACAAAATGGAGGTGAGTCACTGTGAACAAAACCAGCCTCATGAAGCTAAGGAGAGTGAGTTAGGTAGTGGTCTTTCATGTGACACATCTAATGAGGAATTAATGAAACCGACAGGCACGCAAGCAAAGCACCTCTCACATACATGCAAAATCTACATTTATCTTTGATCTTTTTTGGGGGATTGTAAAAACAACTTTGCATGTACTTTGTATGATCTTTGCATGTACTTTGTATGATCTTTGCATGTACTTTATATGATCTTTGTATGACACTCAAATCGGAAGTCAGAAAATGTGACGTTCTTGAAGACAGCGCATGCAGGCAAGTGTGTGTGTGTGTGTGTGTGTGTATGCATGTGCAAGAGAGTGATGAAAAGCAGTGGTGAAAGTGCAGTAGTGTATGAGAGGGCTCACGTGTCAAGATGGGTGACAAAGCATGAACAAGTGTATGGAGGCATGTGAGGGTTTTTAAAAAAGTAAAGGAGTGAACAATCATTTGTAAGAGTGCTATAGGGGAGTGCATTTTGGAGTGTATACGAGAGTGTTAGTGTGGATGGCCTTGTGCGAATGTGTGAAAACATAACACACGGATAGTGTGTGGAAATGTGCTCTTACCGCAGTGATGAATTTGCTGGTCTCCGCTGGTAGCTCCTGCTCTTTGTGGAAGAGTACGGGTGATGAAGAGGAGGGTGCAGAGGAGCACAGGAAGGAGGAAGGCTCGCCTGGGTAGGTGTCCACAACAAGTGCCGAGTGGCGAGTGACTGTTAGCGTGCACACGCTGGTCGTACCATCGCTGGATGTGCTCTGAGATGACGTCTCTGAACTCTCGGTGACTGGAGAGAGAGATAGGGAGAGAGAGAGAGAGAGAGATAGGGAGAGAGAGAGAGAGAGAGATAGGGAGAGAGAGAGAGAGAGAGAGAGAGAGAAATAAACTGGGGACTCAGAGCAATCTGTGCCAATCTATCAGCAAGAAAGAGGAATCATACTAATTTCATAAAGGCTCATGCACATTACACAATAGGTAATGAAATCTTGGGTGAAAAAACATTTCCTTTCTCTCTGTTGCAAGGATCCTGAATGAGAATCATTTCTCAGAGAGCCTGTAGCAGTTGCATGCAACACCTTTCTGTACAGGACACAGGACAGGTGCAGGAACGGCATCGTGCTGAACAAGACTGGGTACAAGGGCACATATCACTCAGTGCTTTCATTTAAGCTGTTGAACTCAGACTCAGGTTAAACACAATCTGCTGCAATTGACTCAGTTTAACTATGGAGAGAATTAAGCTCTCATACCAGTTCATTTAGAAAGAAGAGCCAATCACCGCAGTAGGGGCCCATTTCCGCCTACACTTCCTGTGGTGGAGTTATCATTGTTAAGCCCCAAACCCTCGGACTGCTGACTGCCAGGTTTACCTTTATGTGCTGTCTTCAAGAACATCAAATGTTTCCATCTATTCTCTTACTTCTGATTTGAGTGTCTGGGGCTCACACTTTTAATAGACTCACTAAAGACTTTCTGTCTGTTAAAACACTTTATTAATTTTGATGCCTTCCTCCTCTAGTTTCCTAAATACATATCTAATGTTTTTTTAAACATCACTGAAGATGAATACATAGCAAAATCACATAACCTCACCACTGCAGAATCTCAACACACTAAAAAACTTAAAAAAAAAAAAAAACTCTACATAATCCGGTACAATCGAAGAAAAATATGATTTTTCAGTTTATCTATTGTGTTCTTCACATTTATTGATTCGTAACTTTTAAAGCAATATGTGAACATACACTGCTTACTGAACTAATCTTAAAAGAGGTCAAATCAAGTGCCTTCAGGCATGTGATCACCACTGGATCAGAGAGAATCAAGCTGCTTGCATGTGAAGTCTTTGTGTTAGTCCTATGTTGAAGAAAAATCATACTGATCACATTGCTGGCTACATATTTTTGGATGTCAGTGTCATCAACTCAGCAATACCAAAAAAAGCACATGACAGACGTGGCCAGGACAAAAAAAATCATTGTGTAAAATGAAACTGACAGTGCAGTACTAGGTACTACGAGAAGCATATTGCATTTATCACTTCATTATTTAAACCATCATCTACCATCAACATGATCTGCCATCAGCCAATCTTGTCAAGTATCTCAGTGGTTCAAATCTCACATGGATCAGCTTTGTACTGCACCACAGCAGTAATCCCATCTGGTTCTGTGTGGATGGGCTGTGTTTTGAACGCTCAAATCAGAAAGTAGTTCATCATGTCAGGAACTCACTCATGGAAGGCTGGATGCCCATGTCCTGCTCCAGTTCGTCCTCCTCAATGCAGTCGTACGCCCAGTGGGCGAGGGTTGGGCAGCCAGGCAACGAGTGCGTGGGGACGGCGTGGAGGTGTGGGTTGAGGGAGCCCAGAAAGGAGGACGAGGACTGGCTCCCAGAGGAGGAGGTGCTGCTGTTGGAGATGGTGGAGTGGGGCCTTTTGAATGGACTGGAGTAGTCGATGGAGGACACAGCAATGGAGGAGTGACCTCGTGACTCTGTGGGGAGGGATGAAGTGAGAGAGGAGGAGGAGGAGGAGGAGGAGGAGGAGAAACAAAATAGATTTACTGTTATTCTATGTATGATCTTCAATAGCTTCAGAAGGTTAAAGTGTAAACAGACACAAATGTTCAAGTCTAGAGATGAGTCTGTAAACTCAGACTTCAGCCTGCACCACCCGAATATGAAGGCAACCAATGTGCTCATATAAGCAGTCGGTCAAACGGAAACCCAGGAAAACAGCAGCTTTTTTGCTTTTTGAATCTTCCTAATGTGCCTCCATTCTGAGTGATGCAAGAGGTCAGTAGAGGAAACCAGGGTCATATTTAATCTCAAAATCAAGACACAACAATGAGACAGAAAGACAATGAGTAACAGCCAGAGAAGGCGGGAGAGACAGAAGGGAGATGAGGGGTTCGGAGGGATGAGAGGAGAGAGGATGGAGAATGAACAGTCGAGCCCGTAAACATACCTGTTCCTTTAATGATGTAGTCAATGGCTCGGTCGCTGATGGCTGCATCACTGGGCTTAATGTCCATATATGGCTTGTTGCCAATACCCATAGAAACCATCTCCTGCATTCGTAATTCTAAAGTTCAGAGAAAAAGTGTTTTTTGTGCTTTATTGCATGAATATGAGGAGTTTCAGCTTTACTGAAACTCTCACACATAATGTGTCTGGAATATCTGGAACAAAAAGTTCTAGAAAATGAAACACTATTTGCTGTCACCACTGACAAGTCTTACTAAACCTTTTAACCATTTTAATCTTTACTTAATTCAATGTTTATTCAGTTTATCACTGAGCTCGCATAAACGGTTTAGCTACACGTTTTAGGTGCAGAGTGCTTAAAAACCTGCGGCGTGAGCCTTGTCTGACCTCGGTTTCTTAGCGCCTGTCTCCACAGGATCTTGCCGATGATGGTGGTCCAGGTGGCCTTGGTGTCGGCCGAGCCAGCCTGCAGGATGAATGTGTCCTGGGACTTCCTACGACGAAACCAGATCTCAAAGCGCAGACCACTGTCACCCACATTCTCTGTCATTCCAATCTCTGCAGTCTGTAGGAGATGCAAAAACATATCACACTCTCTCTCACTCCATATAAAAATAGCTCACTCTCTCTCACTCCATATAAAAATAGCTTACTCTCTCTCACTCAGTGCAGAAATAGTTTGGTTTCTTTCCTTTTATAAAGATCAGATCTCATTCTTTTTCACTCACTCCAATATATTAAATATACTCAATTTACTTAAGTCCATCTCACTCTGTACAGATCATTTTCACAACAAACAGGCATAAGATCCTCTTTTTCACACCAAATATGAACAGATCCTCCACAGAGGAACAACACAGCAAAGGCTATATATATATATATACATATAAAGTAGTACAGATAGTGTACAGATAGTGTAGGTTCACATCTTTTAGAAAGGAAACAAAACACTGCCTGAGTAATAGATGTTAAGAATATCATTTTAGAAAAAAAGGAAAAAAATGTTCATAGTTATAGTCATAGTAATGTCAGTCTCAAAGATGACAAAGATTCAAAGATTCAGTTCTATTTGTTAGATTGCTTTTTGGAGTTTACCATTTTCTGAGTTTTTTGACATGTCTAGATGCTCTGTGCCTTGTACCTTGAAAGACTGTTTGTAGATGTAGATGTCATAGCCCCCCTCAATCTTTTTAGTCTTGCTGAAGAGGATGAGGTCCTCGAACAGAAAGACATGGCGCAGGTACTTCCTGCGGCCACACCACACCACAAACTCATCCTGGCACCTTAGTTGCCCCTGTTCTTTCAGATTTACCTACAGATATGAACACACAAACAATCTATTAAGAATCCATTATGGAATCGAGCTTTAGAACATATTCAGTATATTCAGCCAACACATCGCATTCAACCCCCAGTCCCCTAAACCCGCCCCCAATAATGAGGTCATCTCTGATGCTTACGTCACACCCACGAATGGCATCCATGGCCAACAGATCGTTGCCATGGCGCAGCTGGAACTTGACCATCTCCTCTGCAGTCCTGAGATCAGCAAGTTCCTGCTCTTGTGATTGGCTGCATTCTTTGATCAGGTCCTTCAAGAGCAGGGCATACTTGCTCATCCTCTGGATGGGCTTCAGCAAGTAAGATGCCAGGTCCATTTTATCCTCCAGCTCCACCTGTTTATTCTAGACAGAGTCAGAACAAAGGTGGCAATTTACAACATGGTTACGTCATTTCATGTCTAAAAAGTTTTTTTTTGTTTTTAGCCAGATGTCTTCCTTTGCTACTCCAGTCCCTCCAGGAAAATTGAACCCTCCCCTGTCAAATGCTAGCTGACCCTCAGCCAGCCACCACACTTTCTTAAGCTGTCACTCAATGACGTAAGACGGCTCATTTCTGCGGAACATAACTGGTGCCAAAAATCCTGAGTATTTCACTGAGGAGTTACACCTTTAAAATTAGTTCAGTGAAACTGGATCACTCCAAGGTTTCCATTAGCTGAACTGAAAATGTTAGATGTGATAATATATACAGCACTTTACGATAAGGTTGTGGATTGGAAAGGTTCATTACGTGCCGCTTCACTAAAGTACTGAGTACTGAGTACACAGTAAGGAGTGCTGAGTATTCTCTGCTTTAAGATTGCTTTATATGTGCATGAGTAATGCTGCAGGTATGGCTCACCTTGAAGAAGCTGTTCCCGTGGCTACAGAGCAAGGCATCCGAGCAGGGTTTGTTTTTGCTGTACAGAGCGTACATTCCGAACTGCTCCTCCTGCAAAACAAATGTGACGTCATTGCTTAGTCTCGAGGCCCTTCCACATAAACTCAATTCAACACTGAGTTTATCTCAATCACAGATGCACTCTGTGACGTGTCCCACACTGTGAACACAGCACATGACGTAGCCTGCTGGCTTTTGGGTTTGCCTTTATTGGAAAAGTCATCAGGGTAAAAACGCGGTAAAGAGAATCTCGCATCATCCCCACTGCATGGATAGTGATTCAGTTGCCACAGTGCCTCCACAGTGCAGGCTCTCCGGGTTCCAAACTCACGTGGCGCAGGAAGCAGCTGCTGATGGAGAGAGGAGAGTGTGCGCATCGCTCCAGGTCCTTCAGGAAGTACTGGACATGGAAGTCGCACAGTTTCTCCAGGTTCCCGAAGATGATACTGCGCTTGCCTCTGAGGTCCTGCGGCAGGTCCAGCCTCTCCATCTCAGGGAAGTAATGCTCGATGACATAGGCCAGGGAGCGCACATACTCCCTTTCTGTGGAGATCATCTCATCCATAATGTGCTGGATTTTACTGAAGCAGAGAGACAACATGGAGAGGGAATATAAGTCAACAATCCAGGCATCAACTGTAGAGGCATCCAGACTGCCCCCTCCAGCCAGCTGTTTTGGTCCGTTTCAGCTTTTCCCACACCTAGACCCAAAACATGGTATCTGCACTGGGTTGTTTAAAACTAAAACAAAAATATGAACTATAGGGCCCTCAAAAATGGTACACACACTCTCAATCAATGAATAAATCAATCAATAAATCAATTAAGTAATTAAGCAAGCAATCAGTCAATATCACAGCAAAGAATGTGCATAGTTCTGTCTAACCTGCTCTGTCTCTTGGTCTCCACTTCACTGAGTCGGCAGTGAACTCTAGAGGAAGAGGAGGGAGAGGAAGAGGAGAGACTCCTGCTCCGAACCAGTGGTGGACTTTTCAAATCTGGCCTCTGGAGTTTCTTCTCCACGCACACGTTATTGGTGACCTCCAGCCCTTTGATGTAGACCCCCGTGTAGCCATGGTGGTTGGCGTCTGGGTGCCCGCTGTCCCGCGGTGCTAGCTCGTAGCTAACCGTCTTCTTCATGATCTTCTTCAGCGGCTGTCGGCGGTGGCACAGGGCGGGCGAATACGTCGGTTCTGAGTGGCACGAGTACGAGGAGTCGACGGTGCAGTCGCTGTCTGTGTCGTCGAAGAGTGATGCCAACGGCTTGCTGCCCTCCGGCGAGAAGGGAAAGGCTGAGCACAGGAAGGGGGAGTCGACCTTAGAGAAGGGACCTGCGGAGTCGGGCTTCGCATCCTCCGAGTCAAACACCAGCGCGAGTCCGGGCACCTTGGCCAAGGTCCCTGGGGGACCGCCGGAGCATCCGCCCTCCTCGCCCTGCGGCTGTGGGGGCTTGCCCAGTCCGTCAGCTGCTGGTGGGGCGGTGGGCCCAGGCGTCGAGAGCTTGGGGTCGGGCTCTGGAGGGTCACAAGGGCTGGGAGGCATGGTGTCAGAGACAGGCTCGGTCGCTCCCGCCAGCGCCTCCTCCAGCTGCTTCCTGGTACGCTGACACTTCAGCCACACAAGGTTCCACTGCTGTAGCTCCCGCGGGCTGCCCAGTGTGGTCACCGTCTCGTTCAGGGAGCTGAAGTTCTCCATGGAGAACTTGGTGGCCTCGTTGTGGTATTCCTGCAAGATCTGCAGGACCTCGGGGGAGAGCTGCGCCCCACACTCCTCCATGCTTATTTGCTGAAAGTAATCCTGGCAGTGCGCCACCCACTGGTCAGCCTGTGCAAAAGACATTTGACCAGGTCATGTGGCTCATACGGCCCTGTCACAGGTAACGACCAATTTGTGCCACATTCACACACTGACATTAATCCTTCTGGATACGTGCATCAGATTGTGCCATAAATGTAAATACAAATGTAAATGAAAAATATAGTATACATTACTATGAATTAAATCAATATGGTTTAGATTATGTCTTGTTGACCCTGTGGGGTCAGGTTGGTTCCACTCTAACTTTAGCATAGTGTAAACTAGACACACTCTGACGTTTTTATAGGTGTGTGAACATTCGGGAGAACTTTGTTTCTTTTTCTAGCCATGGTGCCAGGCATGTTTTACTGAACGTGAAGTGGAAGGGACTTTACCGAGTCGTAGAACTCGTAGAGGTTGAGCAGGATGCCGAGCTCATGCCTGCGCAGGTCTGTGCGCCGCAGCAGGGCCTTCCCATGCTCCACCAGCTCCAGGAACACCGAGCTGGACACATGCCTGGAGTCCTGCAGCAGTGCCTCAGCCTGCTTCTGCTGGAGCTACTCACAATACACACACACACACACACACACACACACAAAGGCAAAGGAAACAGACTTTTTCTACAGGTTTTCTAGATTAAGTTTAGTTCTTGAACATCATCAGTGTTGATTTACTAGTTAGGGTTAGGGTTAGGGTTGCCACAGGATGCAGGTCTCCTACCAGCATCCACCCACAGAAATTAAAATCGAAAAAAGTTTGAGAGACATGTCCTTGTCACATTCCAAATTGTGACAAGGACAACACTTAATCCCTCTCTTAGAGACCTGGTGCCAGAAAGGGTGTGGGTGGTTTATGTGCGTTTGTGAAGGTCGTTTGTGCCGGAGCCTCACCGCTGCCTCCTCCGTAAACTGGTCCAGACCTCGTCGCATCTCCTGCAGAGATCCCAGCGTAAAACTGAGAGAGTCCAGTGGAGCCAGGTGCTTCTCTCCCTCCACACTGAACCAGCGCTTTACCTGATCAAAGACATCCAGCAGAAAAATGACATATTCATTTCAGTCCTGGACTGCTGTAGCACTGCTGGACAGCTGTCAGTCCAGCACAAGGCTTAATCCATGGTCACCCAATTTAATATTTATATAAAATATAAAGCAAAGTCACACACAAAAAAAGTCAAAATATGGCTCAAATTAAAATTCCCATATTTGACCTGCTAACCTAAAGTGTACAGTTTAAGTGTATACTGGAAATGTTCTTATCCTGGAAATTTTCCTGCATGGTTCTCAGATTGCTTGCCTATCACAGTGGGAACAAGTTGGTTCAATACATATATGACTCTGCTAGCAGATCTCCAACAGTTCATTATTAGCGCTTTCTGGTTTAAAGCACTCCTTTAAACCAGCTGACTCACCCGCTCACTCTCCTCCTGGAAGGTGTGCAGCTTCAGCAGGTTCTCCAGCTGCTGCAGGGATTTGTTGGACAGGATGACGAGTTTGTGAACCTCTTCGTCCATCTGGTTGTACAGTGCATAGGCCGCGTCCACAGTATCCCTGCGTCAGTGTGTGAGAACGGGTTACAGCTGCCCCCAGCAAAACAGCACCCAGAGGCACTATATTGTTACAATCCCTACAGAAATGACGCGGAACACCTCAGACTGTATATATCAGGAGTGGTGAGTCTTATTCATAAAGGAGTTTATACAACTGCAGGATTTCACTGGTTTAGTCATGCAGTTTCAGTCAATTGACCATGTTTCCTCTCATATAGAATATAGAACACCATAAGTTATACAGAATAGAATATATACAGCCCAGGCAGCTACGCTGTTGTTAGTGCAGGTCTTTTGGGATTGTGGGCTTGTAGTTGGTTGTAATTCACTGTTGCCAAGCAGTGTCACCTGTAGCTCTCGATCTCGCAGGTCTCTTCTTTCCTGGCTCGTGCTAGGAAGGTTCCCCCCTCCATGCGGAGGCAGTTCAGGTGCGAGTCCTCCAGCACGTTCCTCATCAGGTTCCTCTGCTGGCTTATCATCTCCGTCACCTCCTGTGGACCCCACACACGGTCAGCTAGAGTTCCCCAGTTGCGGGTCAACTTACTACCACTGATACAGAGCCCTGATGAAGAACACACAATTGAGTGACTGGAAACTGATGATAACATAATATTTGGACTGTTTTATTGATGAGGCCTCAGTTTTTAATGAACGAACAGGCCTAATCTATCTCCAGAAAATGAGTCCTTTGAGATATTCTGCTTATTGCAGTCTTGAACTGTACCAAGTAGGACCAAGTTCTGTGTTTGTTTCAGAGTCACAGATGTGTGCTCAGATATGGACAGGCTGAGCTTGACCTTGGTGGTGTCCAGACTGCCACTGTTGCTCAGGACGTCGATGGAGCGTCTGAGGGATGAGATGGCCGAGCTGCAGCTGCTGGTGAACTGTTCCATTTTCTACGGATCAAAAACCACAGTGAGCTGAGCGAAGACGGCCCCTCTGCCCTGCAGTGCGGCCTGCTAGCACCCTCAGCCACCTGGGGGACGTGCGAGAAGCTCCGGAGGTACCTGTCTGAACTGGATGTAGTGGCTGTGGTCGTAGGGAAAAGTGCCGTCCAAGTCTCTCGTGAGCTGAGAGGGATCGACGTGCTTTTGCAGAGCCTTCAGGGAAGACAAGACTTCACACTGGAAATAAGGCACAGTCAGACAGAGCACATGTTACAGGATACTCTAATACTCTAGCCACGTCTTCCTGAAGTACTTCAGTGTACTCTAATACTCTAGATATTTGTCCATGTTCACTCTGAATTCAGCTAGGAACATAGATATATTTTCTTTCTTTTATTTATTTTTTATTCATTTATTTTTAGTTCACTTTTATTCACTTGGTTTCATTTATTAGGAACTCTGTTTTGATTTTGATCTTGGATCTTGATCTTGGTTATATTCTAGACTTTAGAAAGAAGAATTCACAGGCTAATAATGGAATACTGGCATTATTCTTGTCTCTTTTCCCATCTCCCATCTTCCCATCTTTTTCCATCTCTCTCTCTCTCTCTCTCTCTCTCTCTCTGTCTCTCTCTCTCTGTCTCTCTCTCTCTTTGCCGCTCAGTGAGAAGGGCTTGCCCTTCAATGGCGAAAATTCCTCCACCTTACACACTTCCATATAATCATATACATCTCCAACTAGGGCCTATGACACCCTGGGAGTGCAAGTTCTGTTAACCATTATACAAACCTATTCAGTGTCAAATTACATTTCTGTGGGAGACATTGCAGCAAGCATATAGCTGAGAGTACATTTTCTGGTGAATAGCCGGGTTTAAAGAAACACACCTTAGCACATTTTATAGTAAAATAGTAATCTACTCACTGGAATAGAAAAATCTCTCTCAAGTTTGATGGAGGCATCTTTGTCCACGAGTAACAAAACTGAATAAAGTGCATTAGGGAGAGAAGCCTGGAGAAACAGAAACAGATTTATCAGTAGGCCATCGCCACCTTAACTGTGCTGAATTACCTACAACAGTGCAACAATCAGTAGTAACTGTTTATGAACACTGCTTGAGTTAATATCACACTATTACTACTGAACACATAATGGAAAATACACATTTTCATATATTTTGTGACAGCCTGTCAAGATGGCTAGATGATGGTCTGTCTGTGTGAGTACGAGTTAAGACCAGTCTCTCTCTCTCTCTGCTTCAGGAACAAGCAGGAACAAGCAGTATGTCAGACTCATTCCCTCAGGGCCAGACTTATATGTGACACAGCTTAGATGACTTGCAACTCTACCTCAGCCACTACTCCTAGATCTGATCTATGGGTCTGATCTATGGCTCTGGTCTCTGGGTCTGATGGTGACAGTTGATACGCAACTGTTAGAACTCTATAAAGCTTCTAAACCCCCTGTGTGTGTGTGTTTACACACATGTATGTGGGTGGATATAGATATGTGAGTATGTACATGTCTATGTGCAGTATGTGTGTGTGTGTGTGTGTTTGAGCATGTGTGTGTGTGTGTGTGTGTGTGTGTGAGTGTTTGCGGGTGGGTCTGTTTTCACCTGAAGCTGATACAGAGCTGAGAACAGTGCTGGGCTGGGCGGCTGCTTCCGTGAGTCAATAAGGACAGTCAAACCTAAATCCCTCTGTTCCTTTCTATAAACAGGAAGAGGTATCCTTCATTCTTTCTACAAAACCACAGTACACACACACACAGACACACAGACACACACACACACACTCATACGCATGTACAAATGCGTACACACGGGCACACACTCACACATACACTCACATGCACGTACAGTGGCATACACACATGTGTAGACTCACTTGTCTCATCCTATCTAGCAAAGTGGTACATTTCAAACAGGCTGACCACAGTGTGTGTGTGTGAGCGAGTGAGTGAATGCGTGTGTGTGCGTTTGCTCTTACCGGAGTGTGAAGCAGTAGTAGCCCAGCAGGCAGGTGAGCTCTCTGGAGGTAAAGCTCTCGTCTGTCCATACCCGGTTCCTCGTGCACACCTGGAGCAGAGAACGTTGAGTGCGATCCTGGTTACCTGCACCCAAAAGAGAGAGAGAGAGAGAGAGAGAGAGAGATACAGTTATATAAGCCAATTCCACAAAATGTACCTGGGTTCTCGTAAAGCTGAATTCACAAAGCTCAGCTCAACTGGATCTGTAACAGCGTTACACAGTGTAACCACTACGGTAATAGAACGTGGTTACTCAGTTTGGCTAGGAACCACATAAATCATTTACGTACATTAGACAACCCAAAGCAAAGGCTGGCAGTAATAAATAAAATATAAAAGCAGATTCAGACCCCAGGATCATTCACCCGCTGGTCTGCCAGTACTGTCTCATCACTTTAGACCTCTGACATATAATTTTCAGCATAATGCAGAGACAGTAGCTCTGCGTGAGGCTCTCGGGTCTGAGGCAAATCCTACGCAGGTAAGGAGAGAGTGTAAACCCAAACCCCCTATGGGGCCCCCCCACCTCTGTCAGCTCACCGAGCAGAGTCACCACACCAGATACCAGCAGCTCCAGGTTGACCTCTGAGAGAAGGGAGGGCATTGGCAGACTGCAGCCAGTAGAGGGCACTGCAGAGAGCGAACTAGACAGCGAGGAGCGAAGTGAAAATCTGGGGGAATCTTCTCCATCACTGCTGCTCTTCCTGGACTCGGAGGCAGCGGGCGAGTCAGGAAGTCCTGTCACACATGTGTATAATGGTTACGGCAAGAAGGGAGTTACCACAGATACAAAACTTCAGATGAAATTAAAAAAATGTGGATCACCTGTGGATTTAGATCACGCTCTAAATCTCAAATAACTTTTGTAAAAATGTAATCAGGTGTCTTAGGAACAACTATACTAATCTTACTGAAGATTTTGATTGTGGCAAGGACAGTCTGAGTGAATTCTTTGCAATGTATCACATTTTTAGCATTCATAGTTTCAAACTAATATGTGATTATTTGTATTTTATGTGGCAGCCTGGCATGTTAACAAAAACACATATTGTGGTATGTTTAGAAAGTTTTTGATTTGATAAGGCAAAAGATACAAAGCCAGACATGACATCACAGAGGCAGGTAAACAGCCAACAGTTTGCTCATTGCATTGGTATACGCTACGGTAGGTTGTGAGAGTTCAAGGGGATGTTATAAAAACTAGATGGTCGTCTAGAATGACTCATCCGACTAAGACCAGGTGTGCCAACTGCCTTATGCTAAGTCTAAAGAAAGGGAAACACCCATGCGCGCGCACGCGCACACACACACACACACACACGTGTGCTGTGTTCCATGGTAGCGATGGGCATCATCACCTCCACCTGGTCTCTGTGTGTGTGTGTGTGTGTGTGTGTGTGTGTGTGTGTGTGTGTGTGCCGTGCCCTGAAGCTTCTGCCTCAGGAATGCTAGCTGTGCTCCCACAGACAGCGCCGACTCCTTCCTGCTATTGGCTCCTGAACTCTCTCCGGAATCCCAAGCCTGAGGCACTGCCTCAGTTGCCCTGAATGCTACACGCCTGTTCCACCAGCTCACACCACAGCGCAGGAGGTGAGGCAGAGGCATGAAAGCCAGCGAGCAGCTCGGCAGGGGCCCGCAAGGAGGTGTGAGCGCTTGGAAGCCAACGCTTGGAGCTCAGAGCATCAGGTGCATGTGATCATCCAAGTTAATTGCAAGCTAAGAGCTAGAAGAATCTATGCACTTAAGGCAAACAACTATTAAACATGTTCCTGCAGAATTAGGTCAGAGGAAAAACATTTTTAAAGGTCAGCAGGAAATCATTTTTAAAATTAAAAGTAGTGCCAGCAGGAAAGATTTTTTTTTAATTTCTGCCAAATGAAGATGGTTCAATTCTTTTTTATATAATTGTAACTATATTATTCTTTTATAAATGTGTTATTTGTGAGGACATCTATTGTTTGTGTTTTGAGCAGCAACTTAATCAACTTCCTCTCAGTCATCCATGACTAACATGGCAGTAAAGTCTGAAATCTGAATCTGAATTCAAAACCATTTCTAGTGGTGAAATCGTGTTTTAGGTCACTTTTGTAAGCAGATAGTGGAGAATTAGAACCGTGTACACAGAAATCAAAACATATACTTTTCAATGTTAAACTATTCTCAAGAGAAATGAATGAATCCTAAGTGGAAGCAGACCTGTGTTCCACCTTACATGAAGTTTGATCTTCCTGAAAGCTGAACGCTCCCAAGAGTTAAGAAGTATGAGAAGAAACAAGGGAGGTAGAAAGAGAGGGAGAGAGAAGGAGAGAGAAAGAAAAGCAGAGAGAGAGAGAGAGAGAGAGAGAGATACAGAGGAAAGCAGAGAGAGAGAGAGAGAGAGAGAGATACAGAGGAAAGCAGAGAGAGAGAGAGAGAGAGAGATACAGAGGAAAGCCGAGAGAGAGAGAGAGAGAGAGAGAGAGAGAGAGAGAGAGAGAGAGAGATAGAGACAAACGGAGAGAGAGAGAGAGAGAGAGAGAGAGATACGATGAGAGAG
>JAOYMR010000027.1:3592366-3603797 GCA_025802075.1 Tenebrosternarchus preto | reverse complement strand
CCCTACCAGCCCCGCCCCCAGCCCCCGCTGCTAATTACACACTGCACACACCGTATAACAAAACCCACACAGAACATGAGTGTGAAAGAAGAACTGCTTTTCATAGCCTTGGGCTGCGCAGTTTAACACAGGCAACCGTGTGTGTAAAGAACAGGTCAGTATTTAAATATGTCAGTACTTAAACAGGTCAGTACTTAAACAGGTCAGTATTCCACCACATAAAAAATTCTACTGTTTGATTTTAAACCATGAGGATCATGGAAAAGCCTCTCAAATCAGAACATCATTTTTTGATCCTATTCATATTTCTTGGTCACTAGTAAAATATCCATTCTAGTACTTTTTCAGTGGTTTCAGCAGCCAAACACATATCTGTGATTTCCTTAATGCTATCAGCTCCCTACTGTAGTCCCCACATTAGCATTTTATGGGGTGATATTTAAACCACAGTATCTACCTGAATCTTCTTTACTGCCACGCCTCTCTGTTCCAGAAAAAGCTGCCTCCAGGTCCAACTTGCCAAATCGCAGCGTGTAGCCGTTCATCAGCTTCCTCGGAGACCCTCCCCCCGCGCCACCCGATGCAGAGCGTGCCCGGTGACCTTTGACCTGTGAGACCTTGGCAGTCCTCTCCAGCGATTTGGAGCGCCTCTCTGCGTGATTCTGCTGCTTGGCGTTCTGGAGGCTGCGATGCAAGGGGAGAAGGGTGGGGCCGACACGGGATTCATCCCCCCCAAGCCAGCCGCGTCCACAGATTCTCCGCGGGAGGGACTCCCGCTGCGTGGGGCGCCCGTCTGAGCCGCTCCTGTCCTGGGCTTCTCCCGCCGCCTCACCACCCCCCTCCTCCAGGATGGACTCGGAGCTGGAGCCGAGGTTCATTGGGTTTTGCAGAGCCTCTATGTACGACTTCCGGAAAAGTCTTCGCGTCTCGAAAGCGGCCGAGTCCCGCGAGTGGCGCCTGCGAGGGGTGGGGTTGCTGAGGTCCGTGCTGAAGGACAGACACCTGGAGCCCCCTTTGCCCCGGCCCTCCTCCGGCTCGGCCTCACGGGCGGCGGTGCCCCGCGCCAGCCTGATGGCGGGACCACGCCCCAGAGGCGGCGCCGACGCCGTGGACTCGGCTCCCAGCGAGCCCAGCGAGCCCAGCGACTCCCGCGAGCTCCGGCGGCTGTCCAGCGTGCCGGTGGAGCCGCGGTCGGCTCGGGCGAGCGGGTGAGAGGGCAGGCTCCCGCCGCAGACGCCCAGCGGGCGAGGCTGCGTGCCGCCGGTGCTGCTCACCAACACGGGGTTGACCACGTTCCTCCACGGGGTGCGGTACACGGAGGCGCCCGTGCTCAGCAGGCAGTTCTGGAGAGGTTGAAGGCTGCGTTCGCGCGTCACATGCTGCAGGAAGTCAGCGGTGAAGACGTTGGCATACATGCTCTCGGGCACAGGGATCTCGGCGATGGCGTGCCCGCTGCCCGACAGGCATTTTATCACCAGCTTGGCGGCCTTGCGGCCAAGAGGAACCACCTGCAGGTAGAAGTCGCCCTGCCGCAGACGCACCTTGTGCAGGGGTGCGAGCTGGAGGACCACCTTCTCGTGGATGCAGAGGGGCCAGCCCTCGTGGTACAGCAACAGGCCTTTGAAACGCAGCTGTGGAAGGAAGAGCAGTTAAACGTCAGTTTAACCATAATCAAACATCCTCACACACATGAACCATTAAAGAGGTATGCTGTTCAAAACATACAGTTTAAACACACAAGAGGTTTCGGGACTTGCTTATGACTTTGGAGAAGTTTTTATGAAAATCACTAAAGACTTTCAGTTGATCTGGACTAGATATTCCAGTTATAACATCTGTTGATTGTTCAGAATGAAACAATATCCAGTGCTCCAGTGAGTATTCTCAACTCTCCAGGTTACACCATGTAAATGTGTGTTTACAGAGTCTCACACAGCAAACCTGTAGTCACACCTATTTTATTTTAGCATATCCATGAGATGCCAAACACCTCCACAGGCCAGACAGATTTTGCAGTGAATCTGTCTGTGACAAATTTCTGAAATTGTAAGATATTCCTTGCAAAAGCATTCAGTAGACAATATGAAATAAAAATACATAGCAATAAACACCAAATTACGAATAACTGAATCACGACTCTGTTCTCTGCAGATTAAAGAAACCTGCTCCTGTATGGGTTTGTCGGTGGGATAATCGTCTGAGCTCTGAAAGCAGGAGGGTAAGGTTACAGCTCTCAACTTGCAGGGTCACAGGGGTGGGTGGAGCGGTCAAAGCTGCCCCCTCACAGACCCACTTCTGATATTTCTCTCCAATCTCTCTAGATGTTGGAGATAAGCACAGCTGATATCAACAGCTACATCACTGCAAACACTAAAACTGGTACTGGTCTCTAATCTGTTTCAGATAAACTAATACACTACACTGAAACCATGAATGAGAGATGACAACACGTGCTTATTACTTCAAGAACAAGAACATATTTGTATTATTCGGTAACCTTAGGAACCAGGTACACCTCTTTGAGGTGTTTTTTTTTTTTCGAAAGTGGCAGGTTCACTGCAAAATTGGAGCGTATGTGAGTATGTATGCAAACTGTTTGCATGTTTATGTGTGTGTGTGTGCGTGCGTGGGCCCCATGCTCACACAGGTCTCCCGCTGGATGATGTGCAGGATTCTCTTGGCAGGAAGCAGGAAGTCGATGAAGCAGCGTAAGCCGTCGCCACGGTACTGCCTCTCCACCACACTGAACAGCTGCCACAGGACTGTGGCTGCCGTGGCCCTGAACGGAACATACAACACCGACAGTGTGCTCTGGATACAGCTATCCAACGACTCTGTGTCCTAACACACACACACACACACACACACACACACAGAAAGACAGATCTGCTTAAAGATGTGGCGTAGTGCTTCAGCTCAGACTTTAAAATGAAACACAGAGTGTCATTGTCATTGGTTAAATTGATAGTTTGGGATAAACCTTCTAACGTGGCTCTAATATGACTGTTAGCAATGAATGGTGAGAACGAACGCTAACCACTGGGCTCTAAAGCGCTGACCATCTCCTTCCACTGGTAGCCATGCTTATGTTTGAAGTGTCCCTTTAAAAAGCACCTCCTGTTAGCTTTAAATGCAGATGTGCAGAGTTAATAGAGAAGTGATACTACTCCTCTTGTGTGTTCATAGACTGTACTGAGGTCAGCAAAGCAGCTCTTGATACATTGTATGTTATTGCAAATACACTGTACTGAACAAAACGTATACTGGGGGGGGGGACTTTTCACACATGCAATGCCATTATTTGTTTTGGTTGTGGACACCATGTGGTTTTGACTTCATGATACCACTAATAAGGTCGCGTATGTACACACACACATTAGGATGTAAAGAGGTCACAGAGCATGTCCTGTACACTTGCTTCTCAGCTGATGAACAAGGAAACACCTGTCAGGGTACGTCATGGGTTGGACAATAACACAGCGGTGGCTGGAAAATCCTGTCCCTGCCGTAGCTCCGTGCTGTGTCTCCACATCCCTGGATTTTCCCCTGGATCAGGATGTATTCATGGAATCCTCCGGCACCAACATTCCTGTCACACAGCCCTGACCCTCCACGCTGCACAAAGACGAGGCTGAGACCAAGGAAAGCGACTGCCTTGAATCAGTAAACCACTTAAAGCAAAGTTCAAGCACATTATCTCAGGAGCAGAGTCCAGCCACATCGTCTGGCTTCGTTATTCATTTGTTCACATAAGAAACGTACGAAACCATCAAGTGTTTGTCTTCAGCCTCTGTGACCTCATTTGAGAAAGAGACTTTTCCCCACATACTACTTCTTGCTCAATGAGTTTTCATTTTAGTCACTTTGAGCGAATTCAACAACTTGCTTATCACAAGGCAATGCTCTGTGACCATCACCCCAGAGCGTTTGAGCTGACTCTGTGTTTGAGGCTTTGATAGTTCCGAAGGTCCTTCTTTAGTCTCCTGTTACAATATTACTCCTCTGTCCATTGTTACAGGAATGACACCATCAGGGAGCTGGGTCTCAGTTTCCCACTTCACAAGCAACATGACCTGACTGGTGTCTAGCGGCAGGGGAAACGCTGCATCCTCCACGAGCAGCCCTGCGATCTCACACACTCATTTCATTGAGTCATTTGTAACAACTAGATCAGTGTTACGCAATGACAGTGTGACGTTCCATGTGCCATATCCCTGTAACAAGGAAGCCTTTGTTTCCATCTTACCAGATCCAGTCATTTAGCACAGACACTAAACTAACTTAAGCATCATTAGCATCCAAGCTTTTTGAGTTACAATACCGTTGCTCAGCTTTGGTGTAGCTACAATGAGGAGTACAACAGTGAGGAGTACAACAGTGAGGAGTACAACAGCTACAGGGAGGAGTACAACAGTGAAGAGTACTACAGGAGTACAACAGCTACAGGGAGGAGTACAACAATGAAGAGTACTACAGGAGTACAACAGCTACAGGGAGGAGTACGACAGTGAAGAGTACTACAGGAGTACAACAGCTACAGGGAGGAGTACAACAGTGAAGAGTACTACAGGAGTACAACGGCTACAGGGAGGAGCACAACAGTGAAGAGTACTACAGGAGTACAGCGGCTACAGGGAGGAGTACAACAGTGAAGAGTACTACAGGAGTACAGCGGCTACAGGGAGGAGTACAACAGTGCAGGAAACACAACAAAGACAGGAAAGCCATCACTAAATATTTTTACATTTCTCTCTTCAGTTTTTTTTCTCCTTGGCTGCCACCAGGAACAAAGTAGGTTTAATTGTGAAAACTCTCACTGGGACTTTAAAACAATGAGTTCCTGAAGTGTCTGCTAACATAAACCTCATTCACTCAATCACTCACTCACACACACTTTCTAAATACAGAGCTACTGAAGAGCTGCATAGCCAGCTAACATAGAAACTTGGCTTCCTCGCTCGATCTCTCTCTCTCTCTCTCTCTCTCTCACTCACTCAAAACAGTCTGTTAGTAAAGTGCCAGCATATCAAGCTAACTTAAAATCCCACTCTCTCTCACACACACACACACACACACAAACACACACTAGATCTGACGGACTCTGAGGAGAGTATAGACCAAACACAAGGCTCAGAACCAATGTTTAAAGGAGGACTTCAAGAGAGACACAGAGATAAGTAAAGCGTTTGAACCCAGAAGACATACAATAGCCAGCAAAGTGCTGGAAGGAGTTTTGAAACCATTTATATAACCTTGAAAAAGTTATTTTTCCTGGTCAGAACCAGCACAGGAACTTTTGATAGTATGAGACTGGGAGGGAGCTGTGTGGGACAGGATATAAAAAGGCTGCAAAGGGACTCTCTCTGTCTTTGAGGGTGTACTGTAGACAAGGAAGTAGAGAAGTAGTGAATTATGGGACTGGGCCCATAATTATACCAGTGGCTTTAGGATGTGCACTGCAGCTGGTACTACACACAATTGCACACACACAATTACTCCCTCTCTCTTGGGATGTGGTTTCCAGGTGCTACTAACACACACTAATGCTCTCTCTCTCTCTCTCTCTCTCTCTCTCTCACACACACACACACACACACACACACACATACACACTCTCTCCCACTCTCTTTTGGAATATGGATTCCAGGTGGTATTCAATTGTTTTGGTTCTTGTGATGGGCCTCCAAAAAATGCACACACACACACACACACACACACACACAAGCACTAAACAAAACAGACAAGCTGGATATGCTAGTTTTCTGGGTAAAAATACTTGTTTACACAGTGACCAACAACTGTACAATTTACCACTCTGTTGCACTGTGCAAACAGTAGCAGAGGCAGACAGCAATATATAATTTGTGAACGTATCACACTGAGTGGAAATTACAACCCTGCAAGAGTGAATACATAACCACGTGAGCTCTACTAACCCTAGTTTAGCAGAGAGGGCATACGTGTGGCCAACAGCACCAGCTGTGTTGACATCTCCAGGTTCCTGAATATTCCACGTTCAGAACACGTTAGAAACTCTGACATTCTGGAGCAGGTCGCTCAGAATTCTTTCTCTCTCAGCAGACGAATTCCCGAGGTCAAAAACGCAAGGATGGTGCGCACCAAATTTCCACTGGCGCACAATTCCGCTAACGGAGAGTAACGTGAGAACACCGGCGATTAAACTACGTTAGGCGCACTGCAGACTGGACGCGAAACAAAACAAAAAACGATCCCACACGCGCAGGTGTTGCTGACGATACAGCGGGCGCTTATCAAATCAAAGGCCGTATAAACTCCCATCCCGTCTATACCGCTCGGAGGAATGCCAGATTAGGGACAGGCAGAACAATAGAGACTTGGGTCATGGAGTCGAGCTGGCAGCGTGTGAGGTCCTGAACACGGCGATCTGAATAGTTATCCGGTAACGTAAGAGTCAGTAAAGCCATCAGCACTTTCAAAGTGTGGTTCAGCGGTGAATGAGATCCACTGAACACACAGGACATCTTGTTAAAGCATCCATAGTAAATTCACAACCAAACATAAAAGGGAACGGCGTGCACTTATGTAATTGCTTTTGTATATTTTTGGATTTGAGTTCTAATTTTTTTAGTTGAATATTTGACGGAGAGCTCCTTCTCAACTCATCCAAGTCTTAATGGGCCTTTTTATGATTACATCACTACACAACAAAGTGCTTTACAAATGCAGACTGCACAGATTACTCAGGAAGGGAAAGAACACATCCAGCTTCACCTCACCACACAAAGCTAGCTGGATGCTAATTAGGACGCTGACTGTGGATGTGCGGCTGGCAATGCAATCTTCTGGTTGAAGGAACCACTTTACACTCAAGTAGCACTTCGAGAGCTATTGTGGTTTCCAGTCTCTTCCTCAGTGGTGTGTGTGAAGGTTTGGTCCTTCAGGGAGGAGTGCAAGCATAGAGAGTGTATCCCCTTGTGAGTGTAAAACTGGCAACAAAGGCTGCCTGGAAAGAATGATGGAGTGTGTGTGTGTGTGGGGGGGGGGGGTGGGGGTGGGTAATGGGTGTGTGTGGGTGTGAGCATGTGCGTGTGTGTGATAGATTGATCACCAAAACCCCTTTAAATGTGATAGATTGATTAGCAGTGTCAATCCAGAGCAGCTAGAGCATCTAGGTTGAAAGTACAAGACTATGGCGTGGCTCTATTCGCAGATGGAGACTAATCCCTGTAGTTCTCACTCTAATCAAATCATACAGAATCTCAGTCAGACAGCAGGCACACATGAAACTGGGCTTGACTGACTCAACAACGAGAAGCTGCACCTCTCATTTTATTTGTAAACAGAAAAAATAAACACAACAAACTCTGACAACTCTTCAGTTTCGATATAGCTAATCCAAAAAAACATCACAAGATGTCAGTAGGACCTCAGCAAATATGTAAGATAAATCAAATCTGAATCTCACCAGATCTCTAAGAACTATACCAATCACACCAACAACAACAATAAACACTGCTGAACCTAAGGGTGAGACCAGGTTCGATTACTGTGACTAATAAAAAATCGACATGCTTCAAAAGTTTTCTTCAAAACCATCCTCCAACACATGTAAACAGTAGCTGTACAAACACATCTCACACTGGCAAATTACATTCCGCAAAACGTTCCACATAGAAAAAAACAAACCCATATAAAACCACACAGCTCCCCAATATCTCTGAAAGACAGGAAGCCTCTCTGTCTTACACACAAGCGTAAGCTCTCTCAAAGGGTACAATTCCTCCACCTATTCAAATGATAATGGACAAATGCCCAAAGCAGTTACGAAATACCAAGAGCGAAAGGAAAGAACACTAAAACCTCCCCACACACAGCCTTAGCATGGAGACAGAGTGAATAGTGCAGACTGTAAACCTTCCCTCCGCCTGTCAGTACCAGGAGAAGCACAGCAACCATCCAGCTCACAGTACGCTCACCTTTATGCTCAGGTAGTTCTCACAGTGCGCTCACCTTTATGCTCAGGTAGTTCTCACAGCTGCGAGACTTCGCTCTGCCGTGCATAGCGCCCTTTACCGCTTCAAAAAACATAAATAGAACATAAATAAATCAGTAATCCAAACGGGTCCGGGGCAGGTCCAGCCAGTCAGTCAGTCCATCATCTGGGTTTTAACAGGACACGGTGCGTCCGGTTGGACTCCTCCATGTCTGTGCACAGTATCTGTGAGTCGTCTGTCCATCCGTCCCTCTCTCTCTCTCTCTCTCTCTCTCTCTCTCTGTTGGAGAGTTAGCTGTGTGATTCGTCCTGTAGGAGTGTGAGAGAGAGACTGACCTCTCCTCCCTGTCTCTCTTTCGGTCTCTCTGCCTCCCGCCCCTGTTCCTCTAGCCTCTCCCATCCAGCTAATGCACACTGATTCAACTTCCTTTAGCACTGAAAAAACACACAACCTGACCTGCACGCAACAATGACCCCCCCTCTACCCTCCTCCCCCTCGTGCCCTGCAGGGGAACCCCCCCCCCAGCCCGTCATTTCTTTAACCCTAACCTGCCCCCACCCGTGCTCCTTCATTGTCCGAGCAGGGCAAATGCACTCAGGCTTTGGCTCTCGCTGCTCCCTTTGTGAAAGGATGGGGGAGAAAGAGAGAGAGAGAGATCAGAATGCCACTGTTACCGTGGGTGCAACAACAGCCGTCTCACACTCTGTAGAATCCCGACACGGGGAATCCCGACTCCGTGTACAGAGACTGGCACATGCGCACACACTGTCTCCTCCTCACTACTGGCAAGGACTAACAGTCTGTATTTGAAAATACGTTTGTTCACTTCTAATGGGAATAAAAATGAATGAAATCATTTTTAAACAACACAGAGACTATAGTAGCCTATAAAAGACACTATAAGTAGCCACGGTCCACTTCCTTATTTGAGTTTGCACTTGTGCACCTGAAATTCCCTGCAACTAAAGGTCTGATGAAATGTAGCGTAAAGGTAAGCGTGTTTGCACAAAGCTCCCGGAATGTCTGAGCTCAAAAACAGCCCAGAGTCACCAATTTCACACAAAAGCCCTTCCAAGCCCACCCCACTAGACGTCAGGACTGCACAGAACCTGCACGCCTTTCACACACAAGGACTTGTTTCACTGAGGTCTTGTCAGTGAACTGGAGAGGCAGTGATGAAGCCTCACAGTGCGGGACCGTGTCAGGCGAACCCGGACGCGGGACACCGCCAGCCCTGCAAGCATTCTGAATCAAGATTCAAAGCATTCTGAGATTCCAGAACACTTGCTGTAGGGCTCACTCACTCACTAAAATCCAATCAACAATGCCCCAGTGTGGTCTCTTTTAAGATCAATACCTCTAGATCAGTTTTAAATCATTTTATTTTACTGGGTATTGCTTTTGGTGCTCAGCTTTCCTTTGCTGCAGCCTAAGTCAATCAAACTTGCAGATAACCATGCAAGCAAGAGCCCAGGTGCAAGTAAAGTGTTTTTTTATTTGGGTTAAACCATATATCATAGACATAACAGACAGCTGAGGTTAAAGTACATGTAGTCAGGTAGAGTACAGGAGTAGTACAGGTAGAGTACAGGTGTAGTACAGGTAGAGTACAGGTGATCTCATAAAAAAAAATGAAACAAAAAGAATGAGACAAACAACGAAGAGTCAGAGACAACAAACTAATAAATGCAATAGTAAATATGGCTTAATCTTTTAGACTCGGGTCTTATTATTTATGTATTAATGTCATATTATTTAGTTATTACTCTCAAGACAAACTCAGTAACTCTGCTGAATTATTCAGTAATTGTACTGAAACTAATGTGAAGCCTGTTTTTGCAAGAGAGAGTTTCTGGACCCATTGATGGGTGTAAAATTAACCCTCAGTTGCGTGTATGCAGTTAGTGCCACAGGCAAAACATGCAAGACTGCCAACCAGGGACACCAAAAGACAGGTTCTAAGAGATCAGCCCCTAGATGAGGAACAGGTGTAGGTGATGATTGGTGGGTGGAATCAGGGCGGGATCAAAGCGGCAGGGCCAATCAGGTTGTGATTATTCAGCTTGGAGTCTCCAAGAGGGCAGATCGTATAACAATAGACATTAACTTGCTATTTCTGCCATTGTTGTTGATAAGACAAGCTGTGCTTCTTGAACACTGCAAACTGGCAGCATGCATGACCATGTTTTACTGAATGGTATTTACTTGTAATGACCCAAACAGACTGAAATGCTTGTAGAGTACGAGGACATATCTGTGTTTAAATCTACACAATAAACCAAGAAATCAACTTTAAACAGCTCTACAAGTGAAAATGCCGTAGAAACACAGGAACAACGGCATTTTCTAAATCTAAGAGCAAATCCCATTGCAAAGCTTAAATGAATGATAAACAGACAAATGTTTGCTTTCTGGTATACCACATGAAGCACTTTTTATTGGACAGTGAAATATTTGCTTTTTCAAATGACAGAAAAATATTGTGAAACATCCACCGTACCAAACAAACATAATTAACTAACAATAGTTTGTCTTCAGCCTCTCGCTCTTGTTTATCTAAGATAAACGTGGCAGTTTCAAACCTAGTAAACAGTGGCCGATTTGGACCCTTCAAGCCGAGGGGACTGAGGTATAGAAACACATAATGTCCCAATAGCAGCAAGGCATCCGAGTTGATAAACACTGCAGACTGCATGGTGTTTCCTGTTGTTGTTCAACAGTCACTTAAAATAGCCTTTATTTGTGTAGGCTTCTAGTAAACTCCATTTCTGAGATGCTGGGAAGGAGATATAACAGTCCCTGGTGAGGGACAAACATCTGATAGCAGCTATCAGTACAAATTAACCAGATGACAGGGACAGGCAGAGCAAACAGGCTATGAGTGTTTCCCATAAACATAACACAGGTAGACAGACATGGACACAACAGCAGGAGGAGCAGAGAGTTTGTGTATATCTACTGTTAGTCCTCAGAGAGTCTGTATATCTACTGTTTGGACTTAGTCCTCAGTCCAAACATGTGTTGCTTTAATTCCTCCTGTGATTCTGAGAGTGTTGAAGGAGGGCTATTGGGAACAGAACAAACCCTCTGTGGAGTTTTATCTACTTCACATCATTCTCCAAATATTTTTGTTTTGTCCACAGAACACACTGAAGTATTCTAAAGTGTATCTCTTGATGACTGAGATTTATTTCAAAATTATGAGTGAATGTGTGTTACAAACTTTCCATAATTGCTGTCCTGATTCAGGACAGCAATGTGTTTGTTATAGAGGGAGAGTTCCAGCTGTGTCCTCCTTCAAACACACACACACACACACACACACACACACACACACACACACTCACTCACCCAACTGTGGAATGTAGCACCCACATCTCATGGTTAGTCTTTGTGGCATCGAAGGCTGGCCACCCGCACTTCACGCCCCCCCCCCTCCCCCCACCCCTTTTAAA
>JAOYMR010000027.1:3572765-3592269 GCA_025802075.1 Tenebrosternarchus preto | reverse complement strand
ACCCCTTTTAAACCCCCTTATTTAAGATTGAGACTTGATTCTAATCAAAGATCCTGGATCAAATTAATAAATTAAAAAGTTAAACTTTTGCTGATAAAAACAAGCATTTCAACCTTCCTGTTAGCTCAAGGTAAAAACTCTCCATCTTTGTGTATTGCCATCTATGTTAAATAAAAGCCAGTCAGATCTTAATGTAAGGATCTGTCTCAAAAAGGCAGCAACTATGATCAAAGGATGAAATAAGAACACAGTGAACATCACTGAGCCCAAAAGCATTATTTTCTCATCTAAGGCTGCAGGCTGCTGCAGGGTCTAAAACATTCATGGGAAGAGCAGCACTGATGTCCTGTAATGTGATGCTACACAGTGTATCATGTACAGTAGAATCCACATCAACTCACAGCTGGTTAAAACCGTTTGACTACCAGTGGTCTGAGCATAAAATGCAAGCTCTTCAAAATCAGGAACATTCCACGATGTAAGAAACAGTGAAGCTAACTCTGCAACACACCGCGAAGCCGTCCTAATCTTAGCTGTGAGGCTTCCTTTAGCAACAGACACTACTATAAGACACCAGTACCACCTTTTGCTTGAAACGTCATGCACCCTTTAGACAGAAGAGCGTAGTGATTATTCGAGCAGTGAAGGGCTACTTGTACTCACGATATGAGTGGATCAGTGACTCCAGACTGGTTCCAGTGGCTGTGATCAGCTCTGGGGCAGCATCTGGCAGGAGCTGCCCAGAGAAAGACTTATTAGAGCTCACCCAGGATACATCTCATGGCCTTGAGAACACACACACACACACACACACACAGGGCTGGAGTGAGAGCAGGTCTGGCCCACTCCTTCTCCCTTGCTCCCTCCCTCACATGTGTGCGCGCATACACACACACACACACACACACACACAGTCTGGGAATTGAAGCTCCACCACCGTGGGAGTAAGGAACACCCACCCACACACACACAGATAACGTCCTACCAACCTTCCAAGAAGTCTCTGAGAGTCACTCGAACTGTAGCTACCAGAACTAGTGAGTGTGTATTGAATATTTTTGGCACCAGAATCTCAAGGATATGATTAAGGAGAGAGAAGTTTATTCCAATTCAGTCTCTCTCTCTCTCTCTCTCTCTCTCTGGTCTTTTGAAGCCCAGCCCCATATACACACATATACACAGACACACACAATATAAGAAACCTTGCCCTTTTAAGACTACTTGACCTACCAGTCAAAAGTGTTTAAACCTTATGCAGATCATTCAGAGCCAGCAGGACCAGCAGGACTGATCTACTTTATCTTTAACATCCACTCCAGTGTCTGGTGCCAAATAACTCATCTGTCAATCACTGTTTCAACAGCTCAACTACAGCCATTCAGCTCTAACTCAAAGCTAACCAGTGAATGGTCATTAAACCCAGTCACTCTGTCTCAACAGAGATGTCAGAGGCTAAATCCAGTGCATTATCTACAGTGACTTGTGCTGAGAGAGCACAGCGGGAACCGCCGATGCTAACTTTCCCTGTGAAAGCAAGATAAACATGGGAACAGTGGCCGAGAGTGTGTAAGTAAGTTAACTATTCCAGTCCATGGCAAAGTGCACCAGCTTTTACACTCTCTTTGATCCGTTATGAGCTGTGGTTTCAGCAGGAGTGCTGTTTGTGTTCCAGCAGGGTGAACTCCCATACCATCAACCATCTGGAGATCATTGTTAATATCTGGGTCCAGAGTTATGTCACCGTCGACTTGAATGAACGATGCCTGATTCAGATTTTGATTTAGATTAAGATTCAACTTTATTGTCTATCACAAAGTGAGATCTGTCTATGCTTGGTTTGACGGGTTCTGCACACAAGAAATAAAAATGATATAAATGCATAAATCCTTATTTCCACCAGACTTTGAATCTCGACATAAATTACATTTTAGAAATATAATTCAAGTCAAACAACAGTCGTGGTTCATTTTGCTTCTCTGCTGATACAGGCAGAGCTACCAGTACGGCACACTCAACAGCCCAGGAACCACAGACAGGAGCTACAGACAGGAACCATGGAAATGAGCCAAGAACATGAGCCACAAACAGAAACCACAGACAGGAAACACAGCCAGGGAAGCACTGCCTTTTATCCAACGGAAGGAGCTGGCTACCCTCAGATTTACTGTTATCCACACACTGAGCACAGAACCTCACAGCTCAAGATTTGTGTGAGAGTGTGAAAAGGCAGGAGGGTTATAGACAGATAGATACATCACTTTATTGATCCCTGGGGGAAATTCAAGACAGTACTATAACTAATTACACAATTGTTTCTAAAAACATTGACCATTTCTGTGTTTGATTAAGAAAACTATTATTTGATTAAGAAAACAATTAAGCATCTGGCCGAATGTTATTATGTGATGACATCATTAGATTTAATTGAATTCTTTTATTGCTAAAGACAGCACTGACTGTGTATGACTGTGTATGACTGTGTATGACTGTGTGTGCTCCTTTGTGTTGACTAGAGTTTGTTGAATTTTCACCTCACCTGTGCTTAGTTCAAACACCTATTTTTTTTATCAAACATCCATTTTTAACAGTTATGTCATTTTCCTCCCATACTTTTTTTTTAAATGTTTTTTTTATATTATTGACAGAAACACAAAACTGTTTATTTGAAAACTTCAGAAAAATTAAATGTTGAGCTATGTACTATGAAAAATGTTTTTAAGTCTGTGTCTGCCATGTTGTCCACCTGTTGAACTGTTCCACATCTCTTTACCCCCTGGAGAGTGTGTGTCTCGGACCAGAGAGCCGGGAACACAGAGCGTGTTGTCTTCTGTCAGACATGCGTGAGCACAGGTGGCTTAGACAGCAGAGCTCCTATTACAGCAGCTCAGTAGCTCCCACAGTAGAAATTCACACACACACACACACACACACACACACACACACACAAATACATATATATATCCTCCCATGCTCACAACCACACCTACCGACACCCACACACACCCACACCCACCCACACACACACACACACACAAATACATATATACCAACTTCCCACACTCACAACCACACCCACCCACAACCACACACACACACACACACAGTATCACCTGATTGATCTGTGTGAGGAGTGAAACACTGACCAAATGGTGAGAGGAAACCATTCAAGCTGAAGGCAGAGTTTGCGTTTGTAACGTGCTGGGGTTAGAGCAGAAAGGTCAGACAGGGGTTGACCTCTGCTGTCCCTCACTAAAGAACCAGTGCACAGGTGCATAAACAATTGCATCAAAGTGTGCGCCATATAAGGCAGTAACGCATGCAGCTCGACCATAACAGTGCCAGTGCTAAACCCAGCCTGGAAATGAACCAATCAGGTGGGGAAAGGAACTTTGTCTTAGTCGTTTTATGGAACACAAACATAGATAAGTTACAATGGTGAAGTTTATACCACTGAAATCATTCTGCAGTACTATTACAGCATCCATTCATACCAAGCCAAACCAAAATACGTCCCACTAATGTCTCTGGCCTGCCATGAACACAAAAAGAGAAAATGTCCCACTGTAATATTTAAATGAATAGAAGTCATCATTTCCATAATCTATTCCATTTGTCTTTGGCACATGATCGTGGATATCCTCACAAAAGCCTGACACGCACACAATGTTTAGTCATAAGAGTTCATCACTGTATTAGACAAACCACAATAAAAGTGGGCTGAGATGAGGATATTACATGATAGATTATGTATTTTCTTCTTTTCATGTTTAGTAAGTCTAGCAAATTAGCAGCACTTGGCAGTCCTAGAGAGTAGAGAACCTTTAACCGCCTCTGGATGATCTCCAATTTCAAATCTAGTTGCTTTTTTGATTTCAAAGGCTGTGGTTACCAATGAGAGAAAATATACAGATTAAGTTGCACAAAGCGCTTAGACAGTTAAAGCCTTTTGAAACCAAAATCCTCACTGTCATTTACCCCTCTAAACTCAGGGAAAAGCCATAAAATCAGGGCAGATATTTAGCCAAAGCTGAACCGCAACTCTGAGCGTGGCTCAATCGAACAGACAGCCGGCTCAGGAGCAGATAAGCCCCAGCCAGCCTTCCTTAACACGCATAGCAACGCAGCCTGATGTCAAATGTTACCAGTGCTCAGTATGGAAGAGTCGGATTCCTCGTTGGTTAAAATAATAAACACCAAAACATGTGTAAAAATGCGGTGGAAGCATGTGGGCTCCAAACAAATGTAAGCCGAAGACAAATATCACCCTCTTCTCCTCCAAAGTGCCAAAGGGCTGACAGGAGGAATTTTGTCTGTGTCAACACATCAACACATCAAACTGAACCCAAACTGGTGACTTGAAACGATTCGCAGCAACCCAGCCTCTTACCTTATGCTGGTCCTTCAGTTTCGTTTGCAACAGCCCTGGAGAGAGAGAGATAGAGAGATCTTTCCTGCTGGACATTAATGTCAGCTGTCCAGACAGGCTTCAACTGGAGTCCTGGAAAATCCCGGTGTCTAGCGCTGTGTGTGGAGAGAAGGGTGAGGATAAACCCTCGACCAGAGCAGAGCCCCTACAGGCCTGAGCACCTCCTCAGCACAGAGGCAGACACTCCCAGTTTATCTGTGATCTGCTCCTCTCTGAGCGTTCATCTCGTGGGGGGGGGGGGGGGTAGGACTGGAAGACGGTGTCCACCCCTGTTATTACCGCCCTAATGCTACCACAGAGCCGCAGACATGCACGCCAATCCCTCTGAACCAGCACTCCGAGTGCAAGAAACTTGTACAGTCGTGTTAAGGTAAGTGGAACTCCAGCAGCAGGAGACGGGCAGGCAGACGCTGAGATGCCAGACACAGTTCAAGAACTTTCTGGACTGCCGGGAAATAGCAGTTTGTTATAATATGAGAGTTTGAGATTATGAAGTTCAATCTTCAATGACAGTGAATAAAGAATATTAATTGTACTGTTAAAACTATCACCTAGGGTCAAATCTGCACTACAGGTTCTCACAAGGTTTAATATCCAGTAGGAGCTTTATCTGCATAACAGAGAGTCCTAGAGTGGAGAGGAGCTGTGGAAGACACGCGCAACTGTAATCTTTCAGCTAAAGCAACAAGATCATAGTGACCTCCACCCACTACCTACACCCCTCCAACCTGAGACCAGGTGTTTGTGGTCCTTTGTGCCATGGATTACAGGAACCGCTGGGCAAACACCTCCAGGTGTGCATTCCACGCTGGGTGAAGACAACAACAAGAGCCCCTCCTCCCTATCAATAAACTGCTCTGCTACAAACTCCCTGCAAAGGGACAAGAAAGAACACTAGAGAGAGAGAGTTCACTGAGGGCTCCATCAATTCTATACTCAACAGCATCTAGAAATGCCCTTAGCTTACTACAGTCTGAAGTGTAGCACAGCAAAAGAGCGTGTGTTCTCCTTGCATCCTCTAGATGGACCCGGGCTGTCCTTTCATCAGTACAGGAAAGCTTTAAAAATTACAGAGCTGCCAGCCACCATAATTCATGTTGCACAAGGTGCGAAGGGCTTATACTGGTTTAGCACAGAAGATTCCTGAGAGGAAGGTAGTAGAGATGGTTCTGTGTTTCAGGAGGAGGGTTCAGGAGGAGGTTCCTAGCTGCTAGTTTCGGGGGGGGGGGGGTAGTTGGAGGTTGCGATGTTAAGAAATCATGAGGGAAGGGAAACACATCAGTGGGAGGGAATAACAGGCTGTCCTAAGACTAATGACTGTCCTAAGACTAATGACTGTCCTAAAAGATAATGACTGTCCTTAGGCCTGTTCTGGAAATCTAAAGAATGATAAGAAATATCCATCATCAGACACCAGACTCATTTAACATACAACCCACTAATCTTCTATTTGTTCCCAAGAACAAAGTTGTTAATATTTAACATTTCGTTGACTAATGCTACCTTACACTTAGTAACACATCAGAAGTTATATAAATCTCTTAAAACTTTAGAAAACAGTGCTCACTACTAGCTCAACTGCTCACGTCAACACTCTGGTTGATTGACTGAACGTCATTTACAGGAGTTGAGATGTGGTTGAACTAGGCTCTCTCTCTCTCTCTCCAGGAAAATCCCTTGTCATTTCCAGTAAAAACCCAGACACACAGCCACCACAGGGACTGGCACTTCTATCTCAACATAAAGGCATTTAGTAAAAGGATCTGTATACATTGGAGACAGAGAGAGACAGGGAGAGAGAGGGAGGGGGAGAGAGAGAGAGAGAGAGAGAGAGAGAGAGAGAGGGTGAGGTTCTTCCTGTTTCCAATCAGCTAATTATCTACTTCTCCAGAGGCTGGTACATATCTCAGAAGCAGGATGACCATTGCTTCTGCTCCATCCACATTCTGTACAAGTCACGGGTTATTACACTGCTCTGTCACTCACGCGAAGAACTGGGTTGAGTTTACCAACCCTCTCAGGCCACAGGGAGTGCGGTGGACCGCGGCAAAACCAGAAAACAAATTCATAAGGATGTATTTATCTTTGTATATTACCTGCAGTGAGTGAGTGAGAGAGAGAGAGAGAGAGAGAGAGAGAGAGGAGGAACTTAACCTTGACCCACTGAGAGCATGGGGTCTTGCGTGAATGAGGCTGTTCTGAAGCATTATCTGTGTAATGAGTCCTTCCTGTTTAACGATGTGCTGGTTTGAGACGGATTCCTGCATTTATCAGGTTGTCCAGACCAGTTCCCTGGTCCCTAATCTCCTCAGTGACGGCACATTCCTCCAAAACTATATGATCTCTTGTGACCATTCATCCAGCAGTAACATATACATGGAGTGAAATCATACATGAGTTGCTTTGAAGGGGTTTTTTGGCTGAAGGCAGTAGGAGATCAAAAAATACTACTAGACGAGAAGGAGGTGCTCACGTAAATCTAGTAAATAAACACAGACCACATCTCTAAATGCACGTTTATTTAGGTCATGTCTTGGAACAAAATGTCTACATGTAAACCTAGAAGGCCTTCATCAGGAAAAAATCTTTAAGACAACACTCTGTAGGCTTAAACAGTAAGGTCAGTCACATGACACAAACCAACCAATAAAAAGCCTTTTGAGGCTGAAAAACAGAAGAACAATTTCAAAAACACACCAACACTAAACAAGAATAAACGATGAAGTACTGATAGATTTAAATGTGATCATTTTGTTTCATCTTTGATTTAAATAAATATTAGTGAATGTAGAGGTGTGGGTGGGCTGGGGGTTATTTATTAGATTTATGTCAGTGCCCTTTTGCTTTCTGACTGAAACCAGCCTTTTCTTAGAGGTAGAAGACTACAATAACCCTCTCTCAGTTATGTAAAGAGAGATACTCACCCCTATATATCATGATAGATACATCCGTTGCACCTACAGAAGCTATTCAAAAACACTCTCTTCTAAATGTTAATGGAACCTTAGACAAAGCCAGACTAATATCATTTATAAGATCTAGATAAACAACAAATAAACACAAATAACATACAAATGAATGGATGAACAACAAATAAAAACTGTAAAGTAGCAGTTTAAAAAATGAATAAACCCTACAAGAAAATTCCAAACTCTAGCCAGAAATAAGGATCTCTCAATATCTCTCTCAGTCTACAACTTTCTCTCACTGTCGTATTTTCACACACACATATTCCCTTTCTCTCTCTTTATCTCTTTATCTCTCTCTCTCTCTCTCTCTCTCTCTCTCTCGCTCTCTCTCTCTCGTTTGCAGCATGGCATTAGTATTCACACCGGCGAGTCCAGGAGAAGGGGGTGGGGGAGGGGTGACCCGAGGGGGGAAGCAGTTCTGGATGGTGCTGGCCCAAACTACTGCATATCGCTAAGCAACTGTTTCAGGAGGCCGAGAATCTGTACAGCGCTCTGCAGGCTAGCTCAAACATCTCACCGTCTGCTTTGCTGTTGGAGTTTCACAAATCAAATGATCAAATGGGTCATGAGACCAGATGCAAGTTTGCCACCAGTGGCAATGGAAGGGTGAGAGAGGTTGGCATGAGTACTGTACCAAACAATGGTTCCTATCATGAATCTGTCCCATCAAATCTGATGACAGTGGAGAACCCATTAATCCTAGAACCCGTTAATCCTAGAACGAGCCAACTACAAAGATGGTGGGGTGAGCAGTGATTTGCATCGTGCATAATCAGGAAATGTCAAAGCCTCATGAGTTTACACTGCACATGTCCTCGCTGGTTTGATCACTGTAAACCACTACAGTATGGTTTTCTGGTCATCTTGTCTCCTTGTACAGGCGGTTTCTGGGTTTCTGCGTGATGATGCAGGAGCCTAGCCATTGCTGTTCAGGAATGTTCTGTTCTTCTTCTGATTCTCTCTTCTGGTGTCCAGTATAACACCTGGTTTGGCTTTAAACAGCATCTTATATAAAAGTCCATATATTTTCTTAATATGTGAGTTAAGAAAACTTTGCAGAGTTCCGCTCCTTCATTAAAAACACTTTTACACTTATCTCTGCAGAAGTCCAGCACTCTTCACTAGCGATGCTGAGGAAAGGTCGTTTTTGTCTTACTTCGCCTATCTATCTATCTATCTATTATTTGGGGATGGAGGCGGTGCTATGGGTTAATTCCAATCTCTGAATTAGTGAAGCGTTTTCCATCCAGCTTAAGAGTCTAGAAGCTTAATCAAGCGGAAAGTGGGATCAGGGAGCGGGGCGGAACGGGCCAGCGGAATGAGCCAGAATGCAACAATTGTTCAAGGAATTCTTTGAGCAGCGGAGTGGTAATAAACAAAATTTACAGTCACCAGAGGAAGGATTGCTGGGACAACAACAACAAAAACAAAACTATGTCTGCATTGTCTGTCGCTGATAAGCATACGTTCTAAAAAGAAGGTCAATAAAGACTTCGGTCGTGAACGTTTCGTTATAGTTTTTAATGTGATGCTCGTATTTAAAAATTCTAATCGCCAGTTTCCCTTTCGTTTGGAAATATGATGTGGCCAGCGAAGCAAACCGAAGCAGGCAGACACCGCTCCCGCTGCGCTCATTGTGCCATCGAGCTTTTCTCATGCTCGTCCTGAAAGAAGGTCGCTGTATGCACGCGCTGTAGTTAATCACATTTTCCCAAGAAACGCTTAGCTGTACGAAATACAGCAACAACTGTGTCTGTATGCTGACAATATAGACAGACAAAACATCGCAAGAAAAGGGACCCGCTTCTATTCCAGATTCATTATAAACAGATTTTATCATTTGTAATTTAAGCAAAAATACTGAACGCATAAAGTCAGTGCTTTCAACAGACTTATTAACTTTAGGCTGCATTCAAATATTCGTTATGATAGACTCTTCTGGGGGTTTTTTTACACAATAAATAAAACAAGTCCGGTAACAGTGGTTATTCAGATGCTTTTAGAACTGGAATGAATCATGGGCAGTTCAAAACTTTAGAGTTTAGAAAACAGGCAATAAAATGGTTTCTTAGCCTACCGTCGTCAGGCGCTGTAGTGGGTACACCAAGCGGGCCGGTCGGCTGTGCACCTGCGTCTGAGCCTCGATTTCAATGACGGTCGAACAGAGTCGGGAAGCGCACAGACTGGAGCTGCGCGCGGTGCGCTCCACTACAAAACCATGTGGATCACTGTGCGACTGCAACACGCAACTAGTATTTTTTTTTCAACTGCCACCTCTCTTCGGATGGAAATAGCTAGTTGTCAGTCCCAGCGGAGGTTCTCTCGGGAGTTCTCTCCCTCACAAAGTGAAGGAATTTGCATTTACCCCACCCTCCCCTTCTTTTGTCATATGTCATTGTTTGTCACGGTCGGGGTCCTTATTTGGCCTCCGAACAAATCCTCGCTGGCCCGCGCTCAAAGCTCACCCCGTTATCCCAGAACTCAATAGTGATGTGGGATGACGCATCACCGCCAGCTGTTCATCTCTGAAATCAGTTCATGTTCAGTTTTAAACTACCAACAAGCAAGTTAGAAATTTTAGAGCAATGCATTTATCTAAATGTGATAAGATTTGGAGTAGTGGACCGAATTATTACATTTAATTTCAATGAAATCAGATGGCTTAAAATTGTAGGTCCGCTAAACACTGTGATAAAGATACTTCGATTATGTACGAATTAATGGCAGTATTTGTATTAAGACCTATACACTGAAAGTTAAATAATGTTTTCACCATAAGATGGCGCTGCATCTCCTACAGTTGACTGCGCGGTCCCAATCCACACAAAACATCTCAAATGAACGTTTAAATTCAAAGTGCTTTTGTCCTTGTGTTGCTCCGCTTTTTAAGGAACGCGGTATTTCTTATTTTAATGCATATTTTGTCTAATTAGAGGGTTGAGGCCACTGTTAAGCACTTTGTTCTGGGGTTTTGGTGGATGGGGGAGCTTGGCTGCTGTCGAAGTAACCAATTTTCTCTTTTGTTAAAATCGGTGCTTAAACATAGAACTTTGGAAGTAAACACGTTCAGTGTCATCTAACCAAATATAGTGCTTGGTTCAAATATAATTGCTGTACTTTTAATGGACGTGGTACGATTCATTCTAATGTACGTTTTTTTCTGATCAGATAACTTTCTTGAATGGAAACCACTGTTTCCTTCTGTGACTTTTGACAGCAAAGTAACCAGTGGGTTTCTTGTCTTCTGAAGTCAGTGTACACAGCGCACTAATCGTATATTAGTAGCAGATAGGAGGTATAATAGAAACACTCAAAAGAAGTACAATGTGTATAAGTATTTTATTAAAATATATATAAAATCAAAACAAACCTTATATGCATAAGTACTGACCATGATAAATATGCATATACTGTATAATCATACAATAAAATGTTTATAGCCATATAGTTTTATACATAAAGGAATATATATATTTTGCATTAGAAGCTGGCAGTGGTGACGTGTACCCTGGTAATAGAGAGACCCCTCCAGCTGTAGTGGGATCACCCAAGAGGAAAGCATCCTTTTTTTCAATCTTCTGAAAGCTAAGAGCAGCACCTTTCACCTGAGACTGAGAGGAACACCTGGAGTGGTAATGTTTTGAGACTGGGAGGAACACCTGGAGTGGTAATGTTTTGAGACTGGGAGGAACACCTGGAGTGGTAATGTTTTGCCAGGGCACACGAGCAGGGTGTGGTGGCATGGACCCGGGTGTGTGCTGGTATGGGCCGACACACACTCCCCGGGAGCGTCCTTTTGACCCTGACCGTGAGGTCGTTTTCAACCGAAGATGTGGCCGCAAGCTCCAGGGTGGAAACACTGACCAGAGCAGACTGCTGTGAAACATTTTGCGGCACCTGTTAAATCACGAATCCACGGTTTAATAGAAGCCTGGTCTTAGTTGGTCTCCGTTGGTGGTCGAGGAATGACTGCACGTGAAAAATCCACACGTGATCATGTCTGGTGGTAGTGATGGTAGTGATGATGGTGGTGGTGCTCGTGGTGGTGGTGGTGCTCGTGCCGCTGCACCACGGGCAGCACGAAGCCTGCGGGCAGGCCAGGCGCTCGCTCCCGCTCCTGGCTCCCGGGTGAGACTTGCTGCTGGTGGGCGTGTCGGCTGGGCGACAGGGCCTGCTCGCGGGCCTTGGCCCTCAGCCTCCTGCTGTGGCTGTGCTGCAGCGGGTGGTGGATGTGCGCGGCGGGCGGAGGTTGGTCCTGCTGGGGCAGGTGGTACACGTCCTGGCCTCCAAGGTCCCCGCCCTGCGCTGGAGGGTGGTGGTTGTAGCACTTGCCGCCCTTTGGCCCACCAACGACCCCCGCTGAAGTGACCCCGGCCCCTCGTGGCACCCCCTTAGGGGACTTGATGAAGTGGGGAGCGCGGAGACGTGGGTCGGGCTGGGCGTTGCGATCCATCACCATCTGTGAGCGGCGCTGGTGGCCATGGGTCTCCGGCTCATGGGAGCGTGAGCGAGTCTGGGAGTGAGACGGTCGTGAGCTATGCTCCTGGCGGCCTGCAGGGGGTGCCGGTGCTGATGGGACACAGACAGTTTGTGTTCATTTGATTTCATAGAAAAAAAACATTTTCTTCATAATTTTCATTAACATGAACAAGTGAGAAAATATTGCCATTTGCAGAAATAACCAACACAGCTCCATTCAAAAGCCAGTCAGAAACAGAAACATGATTTGCCATCAGGTGTATGTGCACTGACCTTCAAACCTGGAGGTGTAGTTCTCGATGCCAGCCAGGTCCAGGTAGTGATTCCTCCTCTCTGTGTTCTCGTCCACACAGTAATGTGTTCGCACCGGAGCATCACTCACCTGTCCCCTGTAACCATGACAACAAGTCCCATGGCAAAAAGCCCTCTACCAAACAGGTAGTAATGTGATACTTATGGATGTCAGAAACACAACATTCAGTGCACATTAGCCTGAGTCTGACTATGTGCATATACTTCCATAAGGCACAGAAACTGCAATGAGAAGAATATTTTTCCAAGAATTTGTTTATTCTTATAATGTGCTATAGATTAGTTATAAATACAACAACACTGTTTGGTTTGTGGGGGAAAATTGCTAGTTTATTACTAGTCAACGGAAAAATGCCCAAAACAACAAAAAAATATCAAATGGCCGAACAATGACCCTCCCCTTTATTGGTTCAGCCCAAGTCAGGCACAATATTGCAGAAATGGGATTGGCTACAGAGACACTGTTGGGCTGAAATAATCTGGAAAGAGAGATCAAGTCAAGAACAGTGGGGTCTAACCTTATATGGGTGGAATGGCGTCTGTCTGGTCCACGGACCTCCTCCTCCTCCTCCACACGGCGGCGACCTCCCTCCCCCTCCCTTTCTGAGAGGACACGGGATACAGGAGGTTAGTCTGGCCTTCCACTGAGGCCTTCACAAGTGCCAGAGTAATACCACCAGATTCTAACCAGGTTTTGAGTAAATCAGCAAAGAATGAAGAAAATAGAGGAGAAAGAAAGGAACGAAGTTAAGGATGGATGGAGCTTCAGTGTTCCTCAAGCAAATCACAGAGTAGCAGCCACACGCAATCCTTCTTTTATCACATGTACATATTATAGGTATGTAGGCAGTGAAGGCTTTCGAAACGTTCAATGTGTTTATGTGTATGTGATTGATGTTGGCATGGGTTTGTAGGGAATGATCAGATTAGGTGACAATCAACAATATATATGGGCGCAGGGGTCTGGTGAGTGTGTGTGTGTGTGTGTGTGTGTGTGTGTGTGTGTGCGCGCGCATAGGTGTGCACACCTGTCCCAGTGTGTGTGTGTTCTCTCCGCTGAGCGCAGGGATCTGGTGTGACGGTCAGTTTCACACGAAGAGTCTTACTCTTGTGGCAGGACTGGTTCACTGAGGCATCCACCACATCGTAGATGCTGTGGATAAGACTGGACATATCCTGAGCAACCATGCGCACACACACACACACACACACATACACACACACTGAATTATGTGAGTTAGTGTGGGCTGATTTATTCAGCTCCTACTTTTTGCCAGCACAAGCCCATTTCTTGATTTTAGCTAGCAGGCCCTAGTTCACTCCCCAGTCACTGGCTGGTCTAACACATACCAGATCAGTCCCCAGTCATTGGCTGGTCTAACAGATACCAGATCAGTACCCTGTCATTGGCTGTATTGCTCTATTGCAGCTCTCAGCTCATCTGAGGCAGGCAATCTAGGGCTGAACATCACTGATGACTCTGCACTGAGGGTTGAAACAAAACAATAATGCCAACCAGATCCAAACACTGTGAAGGTCACCGTGAAGGACACTCCCAGTGCTACTTGGATGTGAAATAAATACGTTTGAAGTGGTGTAACATCCCACCTCTTTGGTCACTTTGCCACTGTTGTCAAAATCATAGAGGGTGAAGACCCACTCTTGCCTGTTATCACCCTCGACAGAAACATCGCACTCCAGCTCCTGTTAGACGCAAACAGAGCGACATGCAGTTACAGCCATTACCAGCAGGGGGACTCTGTGCAGCAGAAAAAGTTTGAATGAGAGCCTGTTCAGCAAAATTTTGAGCTGATATACTTCAGGCACCCCTCTATTTTTTTTTAAGGTCTTTGAAGGTCTTGTGTATCAGGGGAGCTCTTATACATCCATTAGCTGTGTTATGAGAGGACAGGCTCAAGCACACATGCTTGAAGGGGGGGGCTGGGTTGCTCTGACACTGATACCTTTCTTTCCTGTTCCAGGTTTTTAAGAGGTTTTAAAGCTCATTTCTCAGTTACAGCTTATTGCCAGGCTGCAGTGGTTCAGGGTTATTGAGTGACATGCCTGCGATTGGGAACACGGGTGTGTTCAGGGCCCGACAGACATGAGAAGGAAGCTCACTTACAGCACAAGCTGTAAGACCAAGAATGGCAGCATGTTCTGTTTTCAAACATGTCAGTGTAACTTCTAACTCGTCCTGTTGTACTGTGGCCTGCTTTCTTTGACAGGGAACAGACAAAATGCTCGAGCCCAGCTGAGAACCTGAATATTTTTTAACATTTTTCAAATCTTCTCTCTGAAAAAAGTGAACCTGTGTGTGTGTGTGTGTGTGTGTGTGTGTGTGTGTGTGAGAAAGAGAGGCACAGGATGTGGTTCCTACATCCAGGCTGATGCGTTTCCTCCCTTTGCTGGTCTCTCTGAGTGTTTCTTTCTCACCATCTTGAGGAGGCATATGCTGCAGCAAACCCTCACAGCCCTCCACCTTCTCAGGAGGCAGGACCACTACACACACACACACACACACACACACACACATGCACGTACACACACACAAATACACACACAAGCAGTTTGATAAAAACAGTATGACAGACATATAAAGATTATTGACACATTGTTTGGGGTTATGGTAGGCATTTAAGTTGCCCCTTAAATCAAGCATATAGGAAAGAAAGCTATTGATATGGAACGGATGTGAAATGTAGAATTTTATCCATACCCTCTAGGGGGCAGCGGTGTTCTACAAATTGTCCATCCTTAAACTCGCAGCTCTGCAACTCCTGCATGAGAGAGAGACAGAGATGTTAGTGGAACTGACAGCCCACCCAGAAAAAACATATGAGGTGAGGCAGTCTCTTGCTTTAAAGCAGTAGAGGCAGTAGAGGCAGTACCCCCCCCCCCCCCCGATAAGACTGGTTGCACAAACCCAAACCTCCTAGCAGAGCCCCTGTCACAAAACCATGTCCCATATCCACCCCAGTCAAAGCACCCCACTGCCTTCCAGGACATGCATATCTGAACACAGCAGAAAGGCTTAAAACAAAGGATATCCTTTCACAGGTAGCTTTAACATTCAACGTGTGTGTGTGTGTGTGTGTGTGTGTAGCTGAATGAATGTGTGTTTGGTGGTTGTGCCGACTGCTGGAAAATTCCTTAGGCGTGAGATAGGAATAATTAGGAGAGAGTGCAGTGATGAGGAGCAGCGAGAATGTCCATCACGGAGCTCACTGGGAACATGGCGAGCGGCGTCTCCTCTGAAGCTGCGCCACAAAAATGCAGAACCACACGCGCCATCACAGATCCCAACGTGTCCGGCACAGAGACAGACAACGGCGCACGCTAATCCAGCCCCAATCGAAGCCACAACCGCAGAGCTCTGACACATCAGTACTGCAGACTCTGTACCGCTGCAGTTAAAAGTGCTTTTGGGACATCAGTGGCCCTTACACCTTTCTCTGCTGTAAGGGTGAAGAGAGTTGTGTTCAAGCAACTCTCTTCCCGTTTAAACAGGGCGACACACCACACCTGGGCGCTCCAGAAAAGGTCACACTGTGGACATGTGATGGTGAAAACTCCTTTTAACACTGCCAGATTGGGGTTGAAGCTGGCCAGCATACACCCGGCATGGGGCAACTGGAGGGTGGACCTCGGCTCCAAAATGAGCCTTTTCTCCAGGTGGTCTCCTGGAGCCTTTTGTCCGTGTGGTTGAGATGGGGCCCTCCAGGGAAGCAGGTTAACCCCCTGCTCTCAGCACATTAAGAATAAATCACCAGCCAAGAACTTAATGAGTGCAAGAAGGCAACAAATGGACCAGCACATAGATATCGGTCTGCAAATGTAATCCAGCTGCAGTCCAGACCTCCAGGCTTTCAGCTGGGTGGTGATGCCCGACTGGCTGGAGTGCAGTGGCAGCATACCTGAGGCTCTGTGTTCCTTCCTGCTGCACATGGCAAGGCTCCCATAGAGCCGACCCGCCTCCAGCCTCGTTGCTCCGCCCCCAGGCTGCTGCTTGGGCCCCGGGCTGCTTCAAAAGGTCCTAGACAGCTGCTCTGGCCCCAGGCTGCCATTCCACCCTCAGGCTGCAGCTCTGGATGCTGCACATATGTTCAATTAACAAGCTCTCTGCTGTTTCCTGTTCTGTGGAAAACAGAGCTCTTTCCCTTATAGATCAGCTACATGTATTCGTTCAACAGCCAGGAACATTGTCCATCTAAATAACTGAACCAAAAACGAAAAAAGATGAAACTCTAGACGAAAAGAAACAGCCGGCATGCATTCATGCTTACGAGATGCACTGAAGGCCCACACCCAGAGTGGAAGCTGGAAAGCGGGCATTTCTTATAAGAATGTGTTCTGAAATACGAGCAGCACGACTGCACCATGACTCCACCACGACTGCACCATGACCCCGGGGGCCTGGAGCTCGTGTGCTGGACCCTCGGGGTGTAGTTCCATGTACACTGAGCAACTCTCTCATGCTAACGGGGTCAGTGATGCTCCACACAGCAGCAGAGAGGTGGTTGCTTATATTAGCAGGTGGAGAGTGGGGGGGGGGGGATGGCAGGGCGGTGCTGGCAAGAGCTGCTACCAGACTTTTATCTGGGATATGGTAACCACCACCATCAGCTCTCCAGACAAGGTTCCCATCACACATACTACTTTCTCACAATCACACACACACACACACACACACAATCACACACACACACACACACAGGTGCACAGACATCTCTCTCTCGCACTCATTTTTCTGAGATTGTAAACATGTTTCTGAGGTTGTAAACATGTTTTTCCACATCTACATGTGTCGAAACACAGAAGCACCACACTGCACAGAAAGAGAGCATTAGTCCAGCTGGGATCCTAATCATCGTCACAGGGCACAATCACCAGAGCTGGAGGAAGGGAGATCAAGAAGATCCACATGTGAGCAACTGTTGCGTAACTAGATGGGGAATTTGAGTTTTCTGCTTTGTTTTGCTTTGTTTTGTTTTGCAAAACTGTTTGGCAGCATGGAATCATTAAGAGAACAACAGAACACATGGCACTTTTTCCATAGGCAGCGTTACATAACCTAGACCTGTTGTGCTTCATCTGACCTTTAATGTCAAATGAAAGCTAAAGATCACAAACCGAGTCCAAAATGGCATTCAAGCCGCACCACAGGTTCTGGTTGTCCGCAGTCGAACAAGACAGGAGAGATTCTTGCCGGAGAATGTTTGAAACCTTGGTGGAGGCCCAGGAATCAGACCGATGAAAAGAAAACAGTTTGGTAAACAAAGGCCCTCGATACAGTGCCCTGTAGCAGGAGAGGCAGTGAAACCATCCAGAGAGAAGGAAAAAGCAGCAATTCCACAGGAAACTTGGCCCCAACTCAAAACCGATGTGTGTGTTTTTTTACACACACTAAAGAGGAGAGGGGAAGAGGGGCAGTGTGGTTCTTGGGGGAGTGCGGGGCTTCAAAGAAAATGTTCACCAGTTTTTTTTATTTCACCAACATGGAGTGTAAATGATAAAATCAAGTGTGAGTGAGTGGTGGGATCAAGTGTTAGTGAACTTTACCTCCCCACGCATGAACTTATTTGCCTTACACAGAAAGTGAACTGGACCAGAACACAGGCATGTGTTCACTATGTCAACATTCTGAAACATGATACATCCTCTCCACAACTTGTTGACTAGGGAAGTTATAGCCTGTATAAAAGAGTGGTAGGAACAGCATGAGAGTTCTGGTTCTACACCAGAGACCATCCCCATGTCACTGAGCCAGCTCCTCTGGGCTGGCTGGAGGAGTTGGCCACTAAGGGGGTGGCTACCCCACAGCCAGCACGGGATCCATCTATAAACCCATCCTGCCGTCCACCCTCGCCCCCGTGACCGCCCGCCTCTGGCGACAGCTACTGCCTTTGCTCCAAGCTAAGCTCTTAATGGAGAAACAACACATCATTCAATGCAGGAGTTTCCTGTTTGAGAATCCTTTAAACACTTCAGCCATTAAACATCAGTAACAGACTGAGTTAAAGAGAGCAGTCTGCAGCGACCGAGGCTGGAGAAGGTGTCTTGGAGCACAAGCATCCCCTCCTGGCGGAGCTGGGCTTTCAGAAGCCGCAAAACTCATGGAGGGAAATGCCTGGCTTGTTCAGTCTGGGAATGTGGTTCTTCAGAGTGCCTCTCCCAGCAAAGCCCAGAACCAGCAGCGCCAGGGTCCCCCTCACCACTGGAAAGTACCAGAGGCAGAGGTCACAAACCCACCAGCCTTATACCACATGGAGCCATCTTCATCCTAGTGCACTGCACTGGGCTACACTGCTCTACACTACTCATACTGCTCCCATAACTACACCCATAACTACTCCATGAACTGACTTCATCCTGTACATCTGTAGCACCTACTTTCTGTAGTGATGTGTGGTCTGAAGTAGGCGTTCTGTGTCATATCTTTATGAATACTAAGCGATCGTAGTAATCCACCACCCCTGGACACAGAAGGCTAACTGACTATATTAGTCCAGTTCCTTGTGTGTGTGTGTGTGTATGTATATATATATATATATATATATATGAAAGCTTTGGCCCCATTACATCAGGAGTACCAAACACAGTAGGTGGAAAGAGAAAGAAGCTTTATTTGTTATTGTGGAGAATGCCATCCTAAATACGGCAAAATGCCACAGTGGTCTTTAGGCCCTGGGGGACGTGTCATCAGGAGAGGGTGAGGGGAAGGGGTTTTTTTACCATGAGGTCAAACATGAGGCAGAGCTTTTTCTTGGCAGGACATAAAACACTGGGGAAAGGCTCTCTGGTCGAGGCGATACAGCAGCTGTGGAGATGGGGCAGGAGGCCGGAGTGGGTAGTCAGAGGTGGGGGGGGGGGGTGTATGGCTGGAGCCTTCCACTCTCCTCACGCTTTGACTGCATGGTGCAATAGACGGAGCCTCTTCCATCTGCGTCGTGCTCACATGATCGTTTAAGGGCCCACACAGAGGGTCCTGACCAAGGGACAGTGAAGATCTGCTGGCCAACAGCCAAGCGACTGTGTCACTCTGTATCCTGCCTGCATGGAAATCTCTCTCCCAGATATTGGGGCTGTAGCCCCCTTATGCAGGCAGAGCGCAACACGGTTCTCATCAACTACAGGAACCTTTCAAACAGCTTTAGTGGGCAGCTTGCAAACACACACTGCATGGAGACTCTCTCACTCCATACACATGGAGACACTCTCACTCCGTACACATGGAGACACTCTCACTCCGTACACATGGAGACACTCTCACTCCGTACACATGGAGACACTCTCACTCCGTACACATGGACAATCT
>JAOYMR010000027.1:3501084-3556123 GCA_025802075.1 Tenebrosternarchus preto | reverse complement strand
GCTTTCCCCCCGGCCCCCCCCCCCCCCCGGAATGGCGTCCCCTGCTGGCCACTGAAAGTGCACAAGCATATGTAAGACCGACGGTGCCAAAAGATCAATTGTATATAAACCGTACATTCTTAGACACACTAATAAATGCTGACGTTGCTTACCAAAACGGGTTACTTTCCGAAATGCATATGTCTGTGAATTGTAGGCAGCACTGTATGCCCGTCACAAAGAAAAAAAACTTTAAAGATTGCTGCCATACATTACAATTGTTACCTACAATTCCACAATGCTAAAGTATTGTCTTCTAGGAGTTTAATGAGCAGAATAAGACTGTCTCAGAATTAAATGTACTATATAAACTGAGCAGTTGATATTGTTATTAATATTAGCTGTTGTGTCTTTTGAATCTGCCGTTTGCAGTAACCACTGAACTAACATATTACATTACCTATAAAAGTCTGGTTTTTGTTAGTTGTCTTACAAGCATGTTGCATCTATGCACGTGAAAAACAAAAATGTAAAATGGATTTTTTCATGGATGTTTTTCTCTATGTGCCGCTTTTGTTTCACTCCTAGTTCTTTAATCCCTCGTTACTTTGTGTGTACATATTCTCCTTGTGCTCGTGCATGATTATCCTTGCAATGTCTCAGCGTTGTTTTCTTGTCTGTATGCTGCTCTGTCTTTGTTCACCGTTTTCGGTTTAGCATAATTTAGCATAGAAACTCACGATTTGAACCTTTTTACTTTCACATTCACATATTTCAGCATCATACAGATATATCGTGTTTGCATTGTGTAGCTAGTTGCTCTGTAAAAAAAAATTTTGGTGGCTGCAGGCTTGCCTTTTTTACGTGTGCAGGTGATTGTTTTAATATGTTTTGGCCCTTTTGGTCCTCCATACAAATATGCCTGGAACCCCTGTGGCCTCCAGTGCTTTTGGTATGCTGAAGAAAGGAAGAGTCATTCCCTCCATTTACAGAAAAGTCTTTGAATCCGGGCCTATTTCACAACGGAACTGCGAATAGGGACCATCAACGGAGAACCGGTGTAGTTTTAAAACAAATCCCGACCGCATAGTCAAAAGCACTGATGTGTAGAATCAGCGGTAGTTTAATGATCACTGAGAAAAGCAGGCTACATTTTGAAAACTACATGTATTGGGATTTTAGTCTCGATACAAAAATAAGTTACAACACCGACAACACTCTTTAAAGTCATTTTTTTCTTCCCTACAAGTGTTTAATAGGCTAACATATAGTCTATAATAGGCTAACACCTGGTCATGGTTCCCTCTCCGATCAGTGGTTACGACACTCCTGCCGCACTACAGACCGCAGTGTCCGCAGCTGGATCTGGGCCCAGACAGTGGAAGATTAGCGAAGGGCTGCGCTCCGGGGTAGGGGATCATAGTCGCCTGTCAGACGCCGTCTTAGAGTAACCTCTCCCGCTGACAGGAGAAGCAGACATTTGCTTAGCTGATTGATGGTAGCGCTTTTGATCGCTTCTTGTGCTTATATAACGGCAACCGTCTTCCCGGACAAGTGATGTTGTTTCAGGCATCTCGAGACGTTTTTAAAGTGCAACACCTGTCAGACCCATCCTCCGGGCCTCGCGCTGTAGATCTAACCTCTGTTCAAACTGATAAAAATGGTAGGTAGACTTACTAGAATTTCAACACCTTTTTGCAGAAATAGCTTTGTAGAAACAGGTACGTGGTCTGTGTTAAAGCAAAACATTTTTCCTGCGTTGTTTTTAAATCGGTCTTCTCCAGAATCATAACCAAGCATATGAAACCTGTTGAAAACATGTATGCGCCTAAACCCAAAGACTCCATTATATTAAACGCCTGAAAACGTGAAACTGAACAGAGATTTTTTTTTTGTCTTGAAACAGTACCTGACTCCAGCTTTTCTCTAATTGGCGCAAATCCCATTCGAAACACGATCGCTTCTCTTTTTAATCCTATTGAACTAACCTCATGTCGAACGCCTCATCTTATTTTCTCGTAGGCGTAAACGAGTGTATTAACTTGTCGTTTTGCGCATTTCCATTGGCAGAAAGATTGACATTCCATCGCTTGGGGCAATGTACCTAGACAAGCACTGAGAAGACAAACATGATAGTGTTTATTTCGTTTACAACTTTTTTTGCAATTTCTAACCACATGGAACTGTTATTATAAATTTGGTACAATAAGCCTTTGGATTGTTTATTCATCCGTTCTCTCATGTTTGCGTTTAAACAGGTGGCTGTCTTTTGAAGAACCGAGTACCGAAAAAACACTGCAATTATGGAGTCATGAGGCTTGTTTGTGCTCTTGCTGTCTTTCTCTCGTCGCCCCACGCTGTCGTTTGGCCCCTGATGTATAACTACACACGGAGATTTGAAAGACAGCAAATCTACTTATGCAACGATTTGCTGCAGATTACTGAACTATCGGTTAGAAACGATACAATGACATTAGTTTTGTATGCAAGTATTAGGTTACAAGGGCAATCCTTGATAATGTGCCCTTACGTCTGAATAATTACTTTGTGAACACCTGCAACCGATGCTTAGTAATGTAACGCAATTTACAGTGAAAGAGGTGAGAGAAGAAAAACAATTTAAACAGGCCAGAATCACTGAAGAATCGTTCGACATTAAACAGGCGTTTATGTTTACACAGGCAGTGATTAGCTCAGGATGAACTGAGGATATCAAGGACACATATCCGGTTGAGTGATGCGTGTTATCAGTGTCACAACGCCACCCCTCAATAACGTGTAAAACACCTGCAGCGTTTAATTATTACTGTCTCTACGTTGCCATCTAGTGGTGGTAAGGTGCAGACCGACACACAAAAGAAATCAAGTTTTATTTTTTGCCTTAATTTAATGAAAGTATTTAAATAAACACAAAGACAACAGACATCATCAACCTTGGTTCAAATACGGGTGTTGTGTCTGTGATGTGTCAGGTCTTATTGGGCTAAGATTCCTAAGACCATTGCTACTCAACGTTAAATCGATTTCAGCACTTTTAAGATCCATGTGACATTACGTTGCCTTTAGGAAGTAGGGCCACACCTCCTTAGTTTAGTAGTTTTAGAATCACACCAGGAAAGAAATCCGTTTCTCTGTTGTTGAGAAAAGTAAGGACTAAGCTGAAACCAGCATAAAGAAAACCGTCAGCTGTCAGACGCTGTCTGGCAACCGCATCGTAGTAGAGCTACCTGTGGTCGTATGACTGTGCCCAGCGGTCCCTCGAACAGTTAAAATGCAGTTCAAGTTTAAATGCTTTCGCATCTGTTTGCTAACAGAAGAAAAACTTTACCTTATAAAAATTCTATTTTCTGCTCATAAAGTGCCATGTTTCAAACTGCTTGTTCAAAAAAGTTCCTTTTTACAGTAAAACAAAAACAAAACAGCCAGCAAATTTTTAACTCATTAAAGTTCAGCAAACACCAGTAGGTATGTTGTTAATACAAAGACTCTGTGAGCGACAGAACAGGGGAAGGAGCCAGTGTATGCCAAACGAACGTATGCTCATGAACAGCCAATCAGCTTCTCGCGTTCCTTTAACTGATGAACCACAGCCTTGTCCATGGCGTCCAGGAAACTCTCCACAGTCAGTACTGAGGTCTGAAAGCACACAGCAAACAGATTAGAGTTTGGTAAACTGCAGTGCGACTGGAGGCTGAGAGATGAGCCTGTTTCGCTGAGGCTGAGGTCAAATACCTTTGCATAAAGCGCGTGAGCCAAAAATGGAATTTTCCGCAGAGTGCGTCCACTTAAACCTTCGCTCTTCCTGTCAGGAGGGGACAAGAGGCAATCTCATTTTAGTGCAAATAACACAATATAAATATAAATCAAACTAAAATAAAACCCTCTGAAAGTAAACCACTCATTGTGGACTATTTAGAATGCACCTTTTTTCTAATTTACATACAACATGGCCAGGGTCCACATTAAAAGTAATAATAGTTGCATCTTTTAAAAAGCTCTCACATCACAGCAGGTCCTAAATACACGTCTGTATTACGTATCCGTTACACAGCACATAACAGCACCAGCAGTTTCATTCAAGCGTAGGAAGTGAGGCGGTCCTTAGTTCTCAGGAGGTGGAGCCTCACCTGGCGACTGCCTGAAGATGCAAGCTGAGTTCAGTGACGTCATTCTCGATGTAGCCCATGGTTTTCAGCTCCTCCAGGTTCAGCAGCTGCTGCCTCGGGTAAATGACCTGCCGCTGGACGTCAAAGCAGTCGAGAAATCAAAGCTCAGTCATCTTGTAGGAAAGTTCACATTATGTAACGGGACACAAGGATTGTTAACGCGGTGACATGGAACACACACCTTCATGAGCTCCTCCAGACAGGACAGGTAGATGTTGAAGATGGCAGATGCACTAGGCAGGCCGATATACTGCTTTATATCTGCTCTGTCCACAAAAGCGAGGTCTATCTTCTCTGTTACGTTTGATGTAGTGAGGATCACCACATTTGGATAACTGCATTTTACCGGCAACAAATAACCAGTGTTTTAACAGAAATGTTAAATATTTTAAAGTCTCAAAAACATATTTTTAAGTGAAAATATAGATATATAAAAAAAAACATGTAAAAACTGCATAAAATGACCAAACTGGGAATATTATAACATGTCAGTTTGCTAATAATTCTGAATTTGCAGCACCGGTTTTACAGATGCTGACGGAATGGTAAGAATTTAAAAGTTTTCTATCAGGATCAAAATAAAATGATAAGACTGTCGAATGTCCATCAAGGACATGAATAAAGCTTACAAGCCAACAGTTGATTTAGACACAGATCTAGATTCCATGGGTCTTTAGAAATAATCTGACACAGCTCTGACCGTTTGATCTGGTCCAGCTGTGTGAGGACAGAGTTGACCACTCTGATGGCATCTGAAGGTTCTGTTCCAGCCTGAGAGGCATTGCGTGCTGCCGTCAGGCTCTCCACCTGCCCAGAAGCATCCAGTTACGGTCCGCTATGGCCTTTTCACCAGTTCAGATAAACATTTTATACGTCTCTGTGCATTATAATATGAGTCTGCGGTATTCAGTGTGCAGACAAAGTAACTTTTAATGATCCTTTTGTACTTTCCAAAGAACTAGTCACAGAACCACAAACATAGCAAGTGTGAAGACGCATCTGGTACTGTTCAAGTGTTTAATAAAACCACTCATTAGTGACACTCAGGACATTGAACTGAAGCTTGAATAAATCACACGTTAAGTAATGAAGAATAGGGCCAAGCTCACCTCATCAATCAAGACAAAAACAAGGGCCTCTTTGTCATCTATCAGTTCCTGAATCTTCTGGAACATCTTGGTGACCAGTTTACCACTCTATTAAACAGACTCAGACTACGTAAATTATGACTAACATTGAACAAAACCGAGCAGAAACAAGTTAGTATTATTTTTTCTCTTAATAGAATATTGACTCACATTTAATTTTAGAAATGCAAGCACAGCACAGGGTGAGGTATTTCTACCAGAGAGTCTGCTGTAAATAAATCAGCCATAGAAGATTAGTAATACCTCTGAAAACCACTTAGAAAATAGACTGTGGCTGTTGATTTCCACAAACTGTCCATAGGAATATCTGCGGAGTGTGAACACACACATAAGCAATCGGCAGGGTGAGCAAAGGGCGAATTCTCCCACCAACACTCCAGCAAAACGCCTCACCTTCCTGACATTCTGATGGAGAGTTTCTGGGCAAGTGCTTTACACAGGGAGGTCTTCCCGGTTCCTGGAGGCCCTGCAGAGCATAAGCTATAATTCAGTTCACAGTGCTTAATGTAGATAAGCATGCTTACATTTAAGTGTGTTTCAGTAGCATGGAACTGAACCACATATGGAAACACATATTTTACCAAGTCATTTGTAAATCATGCATACTTGACAGGGTGAGGAGTATATAAAACCTGGCATAGTGCGCAAATTAAGGCAAAACCTCTGGTTGTGAACTGAACTAACTGACTGGTGTAGTACATAGCACACTGGAAAAATTCATATTGGTCTCATATTGCATCCTACTTGTTATTTTAAGGCAAAAACCAGGACACGAGTAGCTTACAGTATGCCATTTGAACCACAATCTTCAAGATGAATTGTGATGGACGTAATCAGTGAAAAAGTCATTTATGCAGCTTTTAAACTATGAATGATGACAACTATGTCTGAATGATGACTGCTATAGAATGATACGTCACAGACTTTTTATTGATAGTATTGTAGTATTATTGATTTATTGATAGTATTGTAGTATTATTGTTTGATAGCATTGTAGTATTATTGCTTTATTGACAGTAAAATATTTTTGCCAAGATGTATTTTTACTGAAGCAACCTACTGAAGCTTCATTATATATACGATCCCAACGACCCTTGCAAAACTGAGAGACTGCTGAATGTATAGTTGTACAATTTAATCCAGAATTACGTTAATTGGTCAGTGAAATTTTTGTTAATATAATGCACTGTTAAGTGAAATAACCCCAACTCCAGATGGAAATGCAAAAAAGGCAGATGCAGCTCAGGTACATAATAAAGGCACCAGAACTTTTAAAGGACGTCACCAAAGGTTTAAAGGAACGTGGAACAAAATTCTTTATCCAAAGTGTTAACAATCAAACATATTGTTTACACAGTTCAGCCTTACCGTGAAGCAACACGACACGATTCCAGGCAACCAGATTGCTGTCAACGTTTTTGTCAGAAAAGAATATCGCTGTCGAAACATAATCCAAGAGCTACAAATTGAAAAAGGAAAAAAATGACATGGTGCAGTTGTTTTAATGCGTCAGGGAAAGGGTTTGTGTTCAAAGACGACGTTTAAAAGGTTCTTACTTGCGTTTTGATTCCGTCGTCATAAATCAAACTTTCCCAGATCCCATGAAGCTCAGCTGTAAATAAAGACATGGAAAACTCTGAATGTCATATACAGAGAATTCGTATCTCGAATAATGTGGTACATGGGTAACATTTGAAAACACAAGTCTGCCCAATAATTTGGTATTAACGATTGACATGTCATCAGTGGGTTAGAAATTAGAGGAAATGCAGCTGGACTGTGGAAAGAAAGCCAACACAAATGGGTAGACTGACCTGCTGGTAGGAGCCAGTGGTTGGCTGCAGACAGCTCCTCCTCCTCCTCCAGGTTGAGTGTGCTCGGTCCGTCATAGTTCAGGGAGAAGATGTGAATACACATATTGCTCATCTTCAGATCAGTTGGCTGTGGAGAGAAAATACAAAGCAACTGATCATCTACAACAAAAGGACTTATTGAAAAACAAAACAAAAGCAAGCAAACACTGAAAGGCATCATACATTATCCCAAACCAACCAAGGAACATGGTTAAAGGTGAATGGGCATAAAGTACTATATTTACTGCCTGTTCATCGATGTCCACCACAGCAACAGACTCAACATTGTTAGTCAGAAAGTCGTCATCAAACTCAGTCCACTTGTAAGGCCCAAGGATCATGCTATGTCGGTCAAGCAGAGCCAAGACGTGCGCCCTCACTTCAGTCCTTCTTACAGTGCTGCAGACATCAAATTAAAGTGGTTAAACACTGCCAACACATCATGGCTCATAGCAACATCTTATCCTTTTCTATTGGTTGTGGATCTCAAGTATAGCTGCCACACATATAGCAGTTAATTGGGGATCCTAGTAAAGAACCAAATGTGTCTTAATTATCTAAGAGTAATTAGGATAATTCCAGTTTTCTTCAGTGTGTTAAATGTTTTTTAGCTTGTGCAGTTGCAAAATTAGCAAGACTGAGACCTTGTTAAACAGTTGCAATTCAGTGATGGAAAAGGACCTTTAATCTTGCTTATACTTGCTGTTTTGTGAAACTACGAGAATATATGATGAACATTTTCAATTTTTTAAGTCAACGTGCCATTAGCTAATCTAGTACCTTTGAGATTTAACAAGAACCTCAACTTGAACATCGGTTCGATCGTCGCTAGCGTCCTCACAACGATGTTGATTGTGATTCCAGGCAACTTCCATCCTTTCTCCATTCATCCTTTAAATAATATGAAGAATAACTCCTTAAACCAAACTCATAGTATTAGCTGGCACAGAACAGTTAAACAATTGATTTAACTACTTAGCTATCTTACATTACGTTGTATCCGTTAAAATTTGCGTCTAGTATCTAGTTATATTGCAGTAACTGTCATTCAGTTTGACTGTCTGTATCAGAGGGGAGTTTACATTAACAGAATAATTATGTTAAAACAGCACTATGTATGTTGATCTAGCAACCCATGAGATTAGTAGCACAAAAACATTCTGTTCTAGCTGACCACCAGAGAGGTGAACAGCACAGCTAGCGAGCTGGGCTAACGAGTTAGCTAGCTAACATAACTTAGCTAATAGGTAACTTATCTAGGTTAACAACTAACTACTAGTGTAGCAGCTAGCTAACAACGATTAATTAAAGTTATCAATCTAATAAATTCGCGTTATACTGATAAAATATTGGTGTACAAACATTCAAAGAAGAACGTTACGTGAATAGGTATCTAGCAGGTATATACAGTCAACTTACCTAAAAGACAACAATATTTTGCAGTCATATACAGTCGAGATCGAATTTACCGCGCACACACTGACCCGGAAGATAACTATATGCCACTAGGGGAAGTAATTGGTAGTGTTGCTTTCTTGTTCTTGGTGCTGCTTTTAACATTCAGGGAAAAGGTATTTTAAATCAGCTCGGAAGAGACGCATACAATGGGGAAAAAACATAAAAAATACAAGCCCGAATGGAGAACAGTGGATGGGGGTAAGTTTGGATCTTATGTCTCAAAAGCTAATCAGCTAGCTGTTTTTATTCATTTTAGCTGAATTGGCTAGGTGGAGCGTTTGGGCAAGTTCGCTATCTAGCCAGCGCAGATATAATAAACTTAAGTGCAGTGCAGTCTATTTAAAGCGTGATTTTGGCAGGGGTGCTTCGTGTGTACGAGATCTGCATCGCAAGTATCTCTCAAACAACCTGCTGCCAACCTGGGTTGCACCGCTCATGTAGAACCATTAACTAGGTAACCTGATTTAATAGGTTATGGAGCGTATGGCACAAAGTAGCACCATAACATTTAATGCAAGCTTTATTGGTAGAAAACATCTTTTATTAGAAATTTATGCTAGCTGAAGGTACCTTTTTTTCTCTGTAGATGCTTTGCTCGTGTTATCATTTTAAAGTGCACATATTTTTTCTGCTGTTTTGTCTTTTGGCAGCATATTTTATATATAATTATACAGTGTATTTTATATATAATTGTACAGTAATATAATAATTCATATTATATCGTGGATAATTATGCCTCAAGATGACATTTTACCAACTGCTTGCTTTTTTTTATAGAATAAATAATATACTTTCACAGCTGGGAAGATTAGCCATTTATCTGTCCGCATTTGGTCTTTTTTCCATGGAAGCCATCACTGTTAGGTTTGTTTTTGCAGACTACGAGGACAAGCCTCTGGATAAGCCGTTGAAGCTTGTGCTGAAGGTTGGTGGCAGCGAGGTCACCGAGCTGTCCGGCTCGGGCCACGACTCGAGTTACTATGACGACCGCTCTGACCACGAGCGGGAGCGCCACAAAGAGAAGAAAAAGAAGAAGAAGAAAAAATCGGAGAAAGAGAAGGACAAACATGTGGATGATGAGGGAAGAAGGAGGAGGAAGGTTGGTAAAAAAAAAAAAACACAGAACAGGACTCTGAAATGTGTTTGTTGTTTTATTAGTCCTTTAGAAGGACCTGAAGTAATGATGGAAACTTTGGTGCTTTTAAAAAAAAATAATTTGTTGCTTTTTTGATTTTTTTTTTAAAATGCTGCTATGATTCATAAAACCATATCACAGAGGTCAGCTCTGTTATTCCAGTTAAATGAAACTGAATTGTGTGATTATGACTTTGGGAAAGTCACTAGTGTTTCCACCTTTTCCCAGGAGGAGAAAAAGAAAAAACGTGAACGCGAACAGTTAGAAAATGCAGCCAATCCACCAGTGGAGCCGTTTACTCTGTCCAAGCCTGTAGAGGTAAAGTCACTACGCGCCTCTTTGAATCTGGACTGAAGCAGGTTTATGCATTGCACAAACGTTCACGACACAGATGTCCTCTAAAAAAGCAGATATCAAGGCCGAATGCCACTTTCCAGTCTTTTTCATTTCCGTGACGCTATTTTGGAAAACATGGTCCACAGCCGCGTGTGGGTGCATTTCTTGTGGTTGTCCTGCAGGTGGTGGTGGTGGAGGAAAGGAAGAGGAAGAGAGACAGGGAGAAATTCGAGGTGGAGGCAGAGGCCGATGACTTCCACCCCAGCATTAAGGTTGAGGTGGACACCCAGGCAGACCGGCCAGTTAGATCCTGCCGCACTCAGCAGGGTAGGCCTTCCTCTTGCCTCTTTTCCACGGTTCGGCCAATCACTTAACTCACAAACCATGTTTATAGTGTTTCTAGGGCAGAAAAAAGGGAAACGTGTGTATGTTGACAATTTACCACATGGCTTTAAGTCTCAGAAAATCAGCATCAGTGCAAAGAGCAGTTGATTGCCAAATTAATATGCACCGTGTCTGTGCTCAACCCAGAAAACGAATGCACACCCCGACAGCAGCTCCTCGAGCACTTCCTGCGCCTGCTTCAGAGGTGACAACCGTCCGATCACGTGATCCATTACAACTAATCACCTCCTCTTATTTCTGACTCTTATTCTTATTTAACTAGTTCTTATGCTTTCTTGCTTTGTCTGTCTTCTCAGGAAAGACCCCCATAGTTTCTTTGCTTTCCCTGTGACTGATGCCATCGCTCCAGGATACTCCATGATCATTAAGCACCCCATGGACTTCAGCACCATGAAGGAGAAGATCACAACAAACGAATACAAAACCGTCACAGAATTCAAGGTAAACCACAAATGGTCACATGAGAGAGATACAGCAGAGGTGTTAACAAGTTTGACTCTCTGCAAAGTTTTTCTGACAAAAAGTTTGATGTTTTGTGAAGATGAAAAAAAGTTTGAACAATGTTTGCCTTTCTGTTTTTGGTCACAAAAGCTGTTTATTGGGAGGATGCTGTCATTAATAACATGCTGTGGATGAATGGTTCTGTAGGTCACTGAATCTTTCCTGTTTACGTTTGTCTGATGTTTTTAGGCGGACTTCAAGCTGATGTGTGAAAATGCCATGGTGTATAACCGACCTGAGACCGTCTACTACAAGGCTGCAAAGAAACTTCTCCACACAGGCTTCAAAATGATGAGCAAAGTAAAACATTTAACCCATTTTACCAACATTTTAAAAAGATATTACAATTATTTAAATAAGTATTTTGAAGAAAGGTACTAAAGAGGTAAAAAAAATTAAAAGCCTTTAATATCACTTTGTTATTCAGTTATAACAACTTGCTATGTTTCAGACTGAAGAAAAGAGGATACAAACATGATGTAAACATAAGCAGAGTGCTGAATAACTAAACACTCAGTTTACAATAAAGTTAAATGTTTTACTAAAAACAGTCACTGGTCCAAAAACAGGACATTGATAATGTATATTTTGTGACATAATATGTCAATAAAGCAAATGGAATTAAGTAAAATACAGAAAGAAACTGGGATGTATTGAAAAATGACCTTGCTCTTAGAGATCTTCCAGATGTCAACTATAGGCAATATTGGCTGAACATGAAGCTGCTATAAGAGCAGTGACCCCAGAAGCCTATGACCTTACAGTGGAAAGAAGCTGTCCACGCTAGTTGCAGTACGTTAAAAATATTAGGTATAGATCATATAGTAAAGTAATTATTTTCCTTTTGAGTGCCTCAAATTTCTTCAAAATACACATTTAAGAGGATCCCTAAACCGTACTAGAGTACTAGAGAGAGGGCTACCTTTCTTATTTTCAGTTAGCACTCCATGCAAATTAGATTGATTATAAATCTGTTGTCATCCATAACCTTTTTCCCCCCAGTTTTACATACCCTCATACCTTCACCCTAAAATACTTTCTTAAGGGTTTCCATTGTCCTCTAATCTGGTGTATATTGTCATTTTGGTTCCTACATATGTTACATAACATTACTAAGCTTTGCTCTTCACTTCGGTTTCTTTCAACTGTCACTGAACTCCCATGTTCACTCCTTTTTTTTTTTCCTCATTCATTTCTCATAATCCATCCCGAGCCCCCCCGTGTTGCGCTGCTCCCGTCGGCGTGGTGGTGGTGGTGGTGGAGTAAAGGCCTGGGCGTGTGGATCTGTTTCTGCTCTGTTCCTGCAGGAGCGGCTCTTAGCTCTGAAGCACAGCATGTCACTGATGCACGACATGGATTTCTCTCAGCAGGCCGCCATTCTGGGCGACGAGGACGTGGCCGGCGACGAGCCCCTGCCCGAGGTCGCCCCCGTCCACGCCGAGTCGGCCAAAAAATCCAAAAGGCAGCCGGTCAAGGAGCCCATGATCAGGTGAGACCGGTCTGGACGGCGCGATCAGGCGTGATACCAACCTGAACGTGTGTCCCTACAGGAGTTTGGGGAGGGGGTCGGATATCTGCATGCCAGTTGTAGGGCACTTTTCAACAAAAATTTTTTTATTACAAACACTGGTATAAAAGCATACATGGAATAACAGTTGACATGGCAACCATTTAAGTATGTGTTTTTGTTGGAATGTGTTTTGAGAAGCAGCCATAGAAATGACTGCTAGTCAAAGACAGCACAGTTATTTATTAACCACAGAGTGAAGGACTGAGTTGCTACTGCTAAAACATGTTCATTTGCAGTCATTTGATTATACATTTGCTGTTTATGGAATCTTGTATTTCTGAAGGAATTTGACTGTCGAGCCGATGCAGCACTCTCTCAGAAGGAACTCTTTTCACCCAAATCATGTTTCTGTGACTTTGATGCGAGGTGTTATTTACAACCTACCACAGAATGGTTGAGTTTAATGTATGTGGACTATTAAATGTAATGCTTCTACAAAGAGTAGTTGTATTGCTAACACAGCTAACAATCAATGAAAGATTTAGGGACCATTAAGCATGCTGTCATTTGAACAATGCCTACAGTCTCATATGCTTCGATTACAGTGTTAATTGGTTAATTAAGAAGCGCGAGGCCAGCGATCACATGATTTGCTGGTTCAGTACGGTGGTTAACGGTTCAGTACGGTGCATTACACAGTGACCTCTACGAGCCCGAGGGGAACGCGTGCAGCTTGACGGACAGCACGGCGGAGGAGCACGTCCTGGCGCTGGTGGAGCATGCAGCAGATGAGGCCCGTGACCGTATCAACCGCTTCATGCCAAACTCCAAGGTACAGACATCCAATGAACAGACTGTTCTCAGATCAGCCCAGCGAGTGTGCAGAGGACTTGAAATGTCTTTGTTTGTTTTCCTCAGATAGGGTACCTTAAGAAAGAACCGGATGGATCTCTGATTTATACTGTGGTGAATCAGCAAGACCCAGAGACAGAAGGTACGCACACAACCCCGGAATACAGACGCGTCCCTCCACACACACCACGGCATGCTCGACTCTGGTTCCTGAACATTTTTATCATCACTCTTACAGAGGAAGAGACCCATCCTGTAGATTTAAGCTCTCTGTCAAATAAACTCTTACCTGGTCTCACGCCCTTGGGGTTTAAAGATGACCGGAGACACAAGGGTAAGCAGCACAAAGCTCTCTTGTTCCTACATGCTGTTCAACTCCATTCCGACACAGCATTGAGTGCATTTGTTGGTGTACTTTTTTTTTCTCTCCCCCTGGGTTCAGTAACGTTCTTGAGTAGTGCCTACAACACACAGACACTCCAGAACAACTCTGTGTTCCCGGACCTGCTTCCAGAAGAGATGGAGATGCTCTACTCTGCCTATGGAGATGACACGGGTGTACAGTGTGCCCTCAGGTAATGCCCCAGTGTATTATGGGGCTTCACAAGGCACTGACCCCTCAGTCTCCAAAATGGAGACCCCCCCCCATCTCCATTTTGCACTTCTGAAATATGTTGTGTTGTTTTTACACAGTCATACCATTTGTAACATGGGAAGACGGTTTTTCATGGTAGCAACTTTTGTGTGTGTGAATGTTCCAGTCTCCAAGATTTTATAAAGGACTGCGGAAGTTTTACCAAAAGGCTTGTTGATGATCTGTTGGATAAAATGACTGGTGGAGATCATTCCAAAGCTGTCTTCCACATCCGACAGGTACCACATCTCTTGTGTTCATCCAGCTCTGTGCTTTCTGTTACAAAGGGGGCAGCTTTCAATGATCCTTGTACTTGTTTCTTGCAGAAAAGGAACATGGCAGTGGATGAAGCAAAGACTAGCTTGTGTGATATGCAGGTATTGTAGTTTGTTCTACAACAGAGAGCACAGAATAGAAAATGCATTGTGTAGAGTTGTGGTTTATGTCTGTTTTTGTGTGCATGTGCATCTCTGTGATATAAGCATGTGGAAAAAGGTGGTGAGACCGAGAAATAGAAACCACAGTCTTATTGCAATAATTTATGCCCCCCTCCCCCTCACTGCCTCAAGAGAGTTCATGTACTGGTGTGGCTAATTGACTGTACTTGGCTCCGTGGCACCAGGCTGCAGATGGAGTGGTTATGGAGAGTGGCTCAGTGCTGGACTTTATGGGCCTGAAGAGCTACCCAGACATATCCCTGGACATGCTCAACCCTCTGGGTAAGGCTTCTGTAGGATGCTTGTTCCATCTTCTTATTAGGATTTTTGTCAAACTATGCTATGCTTGTGAAACCCTTCTCTGTAAAGTCTGGTATAATAATGTTCGTATACAGAGCGCAGCTGATCTGCTATGTAGAACTGTTCCCCATGGCCTCCCTGATGCAGTTTAGATTATGTGCCCTTAGCTTCTCGCTCCCGTTTGGTAGCAGGCAAACCTGTGAAGAAGGAGCCGGAACACGAGGAGAGCCATCCGCACTTTGATGACACGGCCAAGCTGCTGCAGGAGTTCCAGGAGGCAGCAGTGGAGAGGGTCTGCTCTCGGCCCTCCTCCAATCTCTCATCCCTTTCCAATGCCTCCGACAGGGAGCAGCACCATTTAGGTAAAAAAAAAAATATATATATATAAAAAGTTACCGTTCCCCAGTTGATGCTTCCGGCTCTGAAATATAATGATCAGTGAAATAAAAACCAGAAAAAACTACACTTGCTAGTGTTGTAGACAAATTGTTAAATTGTCTGCTAGAAATTTATGGAACATTTCCTGTGATATCGGCATTAAATTCACATTTTAGGCCGACATGAATGCCAAGACCATATAAATATAGTGCGACATTATAATTGCTTTAAACAACACCACCCCCCCTTTTTTTTGTGAGCAGGGAGCCCATCTCACCTGGGTGTTGGAGACCAGTCAGAGATGGTTCATGACCCATACGAGTTCCTCCAGTCTCCAGAACACGGTTCCACGACCAACAGCTGATGTGTGTGGTGCTTCATGTAACCACCACACCGCTCCTCTTAATGACCACATGTAAATGGACTGACTCAGTGCTGTATCTTTGCGCTTGTGACTGTGAGCTTGTACAGATTAGTTGCATCAAGTATCATTTTTCATAATAAATACTCCTCGCAGAGTTTTTTGTATTGTTTTTGTATACACCAACATTTGGGAGTTTAACTATAATGTTTTACATTTGACTTTATAAGATGATCACAGATAAAAGACTTTATTGTAGAAGAAAAAAGAAAAAAAAAAAAAAAATATATATATATATATATATATATATATAATATAAAAAATACAATGTATGTATGTATGTATGTATATATATTTACAGCCCAGAGTAAGCATCATATGATTTATATACAGGTGCTGGTCATAAAATTAGAATAGCATGAAAACGTTTATTTATTTCAGTAATTCCATTCAAAAAGTGAAACTTGTATATTATATTCATTCATTACACAGACTGATGCATTTCAAATGTTTATTTCTTTTAATTTTGATTATTATAACGTGTGGACATATATATATATATACACACACACACACACAAACACACAAGATACGTAAGGCGCGCTGCATTTAACTATATGATCCCTAATAACGTCAATACACTCTGGGCAGAATTAAATTTCTACTTATTAAAGCTCATTCGCAATTTACATGAAATTTCTTAATCGAAATTCTTCCTGAAACAAACTTTTTTTTTTTTTTTAAAGTCCTTGTTTGAGGGCTGTTTCGTCCTAAAGTCGCCGCGAAGTTTTCCAGTAAACCTACCTAGAGATCTGACGAGGCGAGAAGCATTTTAGGACCATGGGGACGCTTCCTCGAAATCCGTTTCTGTACTAGATCGAACTTCTCCAGGTCCAGATAACGCTTTATCTGCAACAAGCTTGAGAAGTGTTGTTTGAAGCTTTAGTTAGAATAGGATACGTGGCAATTTAAATGTACGCTGGCTGAAGAGTTTTCACCCATGTAACTAATCAGGAGGCTCGGGATGTTCACCTGTAAACAAATTAAACTGCTGAGTTCACTTTTTTAACCTGCCAAAAGCGCAACTCATCGATTCATGGATCTAACTATATATAACTATATACACTGGAACCGGACCAATCTGATGACTATAGCTCGATCGGCTGTCTAAGTAGTTGGAAGTAAAGCAGATGTCTTTATGTTAAAGCCTGCTGAAGAATATATGCTGAGATGACTAATGTAAGTATGTTTATCATTTTTTAAACATATTCCTCTGCACATCATTCTCTGCGTTGTGTGTTTGTTTTTAAATGTCTATCATACTTTAGCTAGTTGGCTAGCTAGGTTAGGAGTTTTCTGCCTTATCAACGGGAGCAATATAGCCATAAAATGAATTAAGAACAATCACAAGCGAGTCTGTATTTATTGTTTTCTAAAATTAATGTGAAATAATGTCTCCTTCTTCGAATAACTAGAATAAACAGCCAAATGATTAGCTTTAGCTAAGTTAGTAAAGCTGGCTAATATTTCCATTATGTTAGCCGACGCGCTATAAATTGTTGCTAAGATACCGCGGTTCTTCTGCAAGGCTACGCAAGGTAGGCCTATATTAATTACAGGGCAGAGAGCATTGGAGCAAAATAACTTACATGACATGGGATTTGCGATTATATTAGCTAGGCGACTCCGTTGCCTCGCTCATTTCCCAAAAGAGTGGCAGAGAATACTCGAAAAAAGTTTTTTTTTAAAGCAACTTGGTTAATTTGTTTGTACATCAAACCTACACATCGTGTTAAGAGTTGAACAGCTGCTTAAATTTACAGTATGGGAGAGGATGTTTATTGTCGCATGATAATAAACAAATAAATATATACATATATAAGGTACAACACCTGTGACCTCTCAAATTGTTAAAATGCAAGTTGGAAGTAGGTACCTAGATCTTTCTAATGTATTTCTCTGAGGAGTAAACAGTGATTCTGACAGTACACACAAAGTTCTCATAACAGTAACATTTCTCATACAGTGCATGGTCATTTGGACTGAAATGTGCGCAGTGTAAACAACCAACACTTAACTACACATAGTACATGAACATGAGCCCTCAGAATAGATACCACTTCCTTATCTAACTAATTTCCCTGGCAAATGGGATTCTAACCCCATTCTGATGTGTAGAGATGAAGGTTGTTCTTCTATTAGAATGGACATCATGTAGTAGAAAGTGTAGGCTATAACTCAGAGTTTCTCCAGTTCATTACTCCTCACAACCACCCACCTCAACACTACACTTTTTGCAAGGTCAGATCTGAGTTTCACCATATGGGTCAGGTTTCCCAGAGAAAATGTAATGTTTTTTCAATGGTGATTCTTAATTGGCATCAGTTTAATCCACGATGAAGCTTAGTTTGTATACATGAGGCATGCAGGAGCACCACTCAGTTTCCCCACGTTCATCTTTTTGTGCCAAACTTTCTTCCACAATCTTACTTCCACAATCAAATAAACCATGTCCAAGTCAACAGCCAATTCAAGCATTCCATAAGCTAAATTATCTGAAAACACTGTACACTGCAGTTTATAGAGACCACCAGGGCTGGGCTTGAGAGTCACTGCTTTAACGGACAGGTCAAACTGCCTTCTGTCGTAGATGAGCTGCTTCGAGCGTCGTCTGAGACGCACAGCGCCGGCACGGGGAGGCAGCCGGAACGACCTTGTTGCAGCGCCCGTCTACTCCAGGGTGAACGGCTGGTCCCGCCCCCTCCATGTGCTCCAGCCACTGGCATGGCTAATGTACGCCTTCATGGCCATCGTGGGCTTCGGGGTCTACATTCCTCTCCTGCCTCCACCATGGAACTACCTGTCATATGGGGTATCCTGTACAAATACTTTTGTTCTGCTGTAATTTCATTGGTCTGGGGTTTAAGAAGTCCTGGGTTCACTTCCAGGTCATGTGCACATTATGTATGTTGTGCATATTTAACCCCTAAATTGCTTCAGCTAAACAGTCTTTGCAAGCTGCTGTAGAAAAAAAGCACCATGTGAACAGCAAAATGTAAAAAAGTGGAAGCAGTCACGGTCTACTTCACGAATGTAGTCCCAGTTGATTTATGTACACTGTTACCAATTTGTTCCATTACATATATAGTATTATTCCAGTAGTATTTCAGTTATTCCAGTAGAAGTAATTGCTCTGGCTGTTCAGTTGATATGAGCTGACCCAGTTTCCCCAAGTTAAGCTGTCAGCATTTTAAAAAATTCTGCAGATCTGAGCATGGAGAAAATGGCAATCACTAGCATGTTTAAGCTAGAGTTGTCATACACAAAGGGACTGTAAACATGTGGCAAGACTGAGTGTAGAGCCACATCTGGCATTCAGTTACCGCTCCTCTTCCCACCACTCACCCTGTAGGAGCTGTCAGGCCGTGAGTGGGCGATGTCAGCCCTCCCTGTTTACACTGTTAATTAGGAAAAACATAAAGGGTTGATTTAGTCCCACTGAGCCTCACTCCTCAAACAGTGAAAAGTCTTTCTGTGACGTAGAAACAGAATGTGACACTGGTCTGTTGCTTCTCTGTCCAGTGCATAAAGTGCATCTTGAATTGACCCACAGTCCTTTCTGGCACTGCTGCAGTCATACAAAACGTGCTTTCAGTTTTCAAATTGTATAGTTTGCTTTTACTTGGTTAGTTAAAGATTTGTGCTGCACTGTGTCTGGAAATGGTTATGAAATCATGTACCCGGTGTTGTACGTAGGTGATTGGCACAGCGTTTGTCTTGAACTTGCTGGCCCACTTGGCAGCGGTGACGGTAGACCCAGCTGCCTACAGCGTCCGTGTGAGGAAGGACTACTCGAACGCCATGCCCGTCTTTGACAAGAAGAAGCATCCGCACGTCATACACAATCAACACTGCTACTTGTGTGAGGTGGACGTGTACGTACAGCATTACCCCAGTCCTTGTTGGTTTCTTATCATTTCATCTTTCTTTTATTAAACGAGTCTTTTTAAACATCTGATAACATCTGAAATTAGTCACAGTTTATACAAGTTGCTGCATGATTTTTAGAGATCAAATTGAGTAACATCTTTCCTGCACGGTTGATAAATAAGTTCCAACTCTGCTTTTACGGTATTGCTGCCTTCATTTGAAGGTGCTCTTCAGATCTCTGTATGGGAGCAGGTTGTGCACTCCATTGCCCGTTTCCAGATTAACTGTTGCCACAACAAAACACCCTGCTAGTATAAACTTGTTAACTTGTTTCTCTCTTTAGGGGACCTAAAGTTAAACACTGCAGTAGCTGCAATAAGTGCATTGCAGACTTTGACCATCACTGCATATGGCTCAACAACTGTGTAGGGGGAAGGAACTACTGGTAAGGAGAAGTTTAAGAACAGAACTGAAACATGTGCCAAATTCATAAAATCTACCTCCAGACAAGTTTCCTCATTTATAAATATGGATTGTCAAAGCATTTTACCACTTGCCTGATCCATGATGCCCCCCAATGACCTATAATATAGAACAACAGTTTTGCTACTGCATTTTGTACTCATTTGATCGTTAGCTATTTCTAATAGGGCCGCAGGAATTGCCACCTGAACTTAGACAACTGGCCTGGTAAGATACCAGTGTGGGCTGGATAATCTTTTCACTAAGTGTTCACATACGCAAGTCCTCAACACAGTTAGAAGTAGTTATTTAAAAGGCATCAACTTGGCGCAACCATACAATTGCAATACTGATGAAAGTTACAATTGTTACTCCACATTGGTTGGTTTTTCGCATAGGGGCGTGGGAATTAGCGTACCGGTAATTTGGCATCGAAGCTCTAATTGTTGCTATGGTTTATGAATCAAATAATGCTGCAGATTTTGTGTGACTTGATATTTTGTGTATCAAGATTTCTGAATCTGGCCCAGAATCTCCTGGACATGCAGTCTGATTATATTGTAATTATTTATGGTTTGCAGGCTTTTAAAATGTTGAGAATTCTGTTTTCTTTTACCAGGCTCTTTTTTGTGACTGTCCTCTCGGCGGTTTTGGGGGTCTTCCTCCTTGTTCTGGTCATTTTGTTCATCTTCATTGAACACTTTGTGAACCCTGCTAATCTGCGTATGGCAGGAGCTTTTCAGGGTGAGTGTCTCCTTAAATGTGGGCCTGAGAAAACTCAAGCAAAACTGCTAATTGCACATCAAATTAACCTACTTGCATGCATAAAACATATATAAAATATACACGCACACATTGTCATATCAGAATGTTATGACCACCTACCTAATAGTGGGAATCAACACCCTTGGCTCAAATGACACACGAGAGATGTCATAGTGTGGATTGTATTAGGTGATGGAATGTGTCCGTATGGACTGTAATAGGTAATGAACTGTATTGGTATGGATTAGGTGATGGATTGTATTGATATAGACTGTATTAAATGATGGATTGTATTGGTATGGACTTTATTAGGTGATGGAGTGTATTCAGAGGCACTTGTACCCATTCCAACTGCAGCAGAGCACTGAGGTTCTTCAGATTGTGTGGCTGAAAGTCAGTCCAGTGAACCTGGCAATCCAAGTGTTCCCTGATGAGCTCTGCTGGGTTGAGATTGGGCGGGTTAGCATCGTTGCTCCCTGGCACCAGTGGCCACTGGTGCTCCACTTTTTTGCCACTGGGAGGCACTCAATGTGAGAGAAGTCCATTCTTGGTACACCTTCACTACAGCAGCACTAGAACATCCCACAAAGTTAGTGGTTTCAGAGATGCAACAAACCCTGTTATGTAGCATTTATGACATCCTGTGCCGAGTTTATTCCAAACCAGTGGTGGTTATAATATTCTGATATGACTCTGTGTGTGTGTGTGTGTGTGTGTGTGTGTGTGTGTGTGTGTGTTGTACACAAACACAAATGTGTGTGTGTGTGTGTATATGCATGTATGTATATATTTCACTTTGACCATTTGTGAATTGTTGGTGTACACCTGGTATTACACCAACTGTGTAATACCAGTTGGTATCATAAGTGGCCAGTACTAAGTGTGAATGGGATGCAATGCATCAAACCAGGAGGTGATATGGGACACATCAGAAGAATCCAACAACACTGGATCACTCGAGTTTAAAACTAGGTTTACAGAGATATGCACTTTGGCCATCTCTTGTGATCAGATTACCCAAGATGCATGTTGATGCCCGGTGTGAACATGGTTTAATAGTGTTTGCACCACACTAACTGTATTCTTTAGTTGTCACTATTTATGTCCTTGTGCATTCTTCAATTTCCCTGCACAGCTTTGAAAGGGAACCAAACGTGGCTAGCCTTCCTGCCCCTGGCGCCAGTGGAGACCAGCTCGACCAGTCTCCTCGTGTTAGCCTTCGTCACCATTCTGGTTGCTCTGGTCTCCCTCTTACTCCTGTGCCACTTGCTGGTCTTCCATTTATACCTGTGTGAGTTTTTACTTATACCACACAAGTTTTCACTGCCATGTATTTCATCACAGAATCATTAAGCCACAGACCTGCAGTTAAAAGAGTTGGGCTCATATTTGGTCTTATTATAAACTTATACTAGACCATTTGCAAAAACTCTCCAACAGTACATCTTGCTCAGACTCCAGAGCAGGTCTTAATGACATCACAGCAGCAGTCGACTGACTGGCTGTTCACTTGATCACATTGGGATCACTCACACTGCGATCGACCTCTTTAGTCATAGCCAGGTCTTAAACCCTCACCCCTGCGTTGAACATGTCAGTCTATTACAAGTCTACTACAAGTTACTACAAGTTATCACAATGCTTGATGATCTTTCTCTTATCACTATGGGTATGGGTGCCCGCGATCTTTCCAACAAACAAAGCTACCACATTTGTCATACTGTGAGTGCTTTTGCATAAGACCAAGGCCTGTACTTCTAATAGACAATTTTGAAATATACTATGAGGAATCACGTTGACTGACAGCATTCATCTAAGGTTTGCAAGTGATTGATTTACAAAGATTTTACATCAGCCATTACATAAAATATCAATTCCTCCATGTCTCTCTCTCTGCAGTATCTAAAGGAATGAGCACATACGAGTATATTGTAATGCAGAGGCAGCTCAAGAGCTCCAGGGGGCAGATGGCAGGAGGCACCCAGCTGTCCTCCTCTCCTGCTGCAGCCCAGGTAACCTCCTCCAGCTGCACTTGAGACCTCTAATGACCTTTTTCTACTGTGGCACTTGAATCTTAGGGTCTGAGAGCACTACCTCTGAGAAGCTCCTGCATGATGTGGAAAAAATAAACAGTTGAATTGAGTTGAACTGAAGGCTTCATAGTACTTGGTGACCAGGTTTTGGTTTGATTCTCTGTGATGCTGTTAGTTAGTCTTTATAAGATTCAGCACAGGGCCCATGTTCCCTGATTAAAATTCATAATAGTGGTGTTTACTCATCTTCTCTCAGAGCTTTGGTCCTTTGGAAATGTCTGTAGACTGTGAGGCTCCACTGTCAAGCAGATCAAGGTATCTATGTCACTTCATATGATCAGTTATTCATTACTAGGTAAGTCAGCATGGTTGTCTAAGATATTCCAACTGACCTTTTTTATACCTCTCCACAGTGTCTTCAAATACCAAGACAGAGGACAGATCTCCAGTCATTTGTCAGGACCCATCTGTTCAGAGGTCATTCAGCATTAAGAATAACACTAGTACTCTCCATTATCTTTCTCTTCAAGCAATAATAGTACAGAAGTGTCAAAGTCTCATTTTACTATAGATGGAACATTTTCCTCATGCAAATGATGAAGAGAATCATCCCAACTATGGTTCAAAAACATCAACACAAATGATACCAGGTAGGATGCAAGTGTACACAAGCATGTCACATGTATAGTATGGGTGCAGTTGTTGCATTGTTAACTCCTCGCAGTGATCGAAGGTAATTAATTATCTTGGAAAGTAACCAGTAACAGGATTTGTACTGTGCTTGGCTACACCGCAGGACATATTTTGCTTTTTGGTTAGCTAGACTTAGCTTGTTTGATTAAATTAGTCACAGAAATGTAGTGCTAATATTTTTTAATTGATCTTTTTTTACTTAACTAGATACCTTCTCAAATAAATACTTTAAATTACACTCTGACCTACATGAGTGAGGATTTTCAGTGTTCTTTGCACCGCTGACCCCTCTCCAACGCCCTGCTGCACGTCCCTGTTGTTGTGCTGTGTGCTTGGTTGCAGGTGAGGCAGGGGTCGTTCCTCCAGCGGGCTGGAGCCTGAGTCTTAGCCAGGTGCAGAACCCCCAAGACTGCCAGATAGGAGGCACTGCCAGTCATTGCCAGGCTGAGGGAGAGGGAGTCCCCGTCATCCAGAGCCCTTTGGGCACCTCCATCATGGATGCCGCTACAGTCCACCAGCAGCTAATCCACTAAAACAACCACATCTGCAGCATTCAAGAACCAAAGCAAGAGTGCACAGCCCTGCTGCCACACTGCACTGACCCATGGAGAGAACGGACCCACCTCACCAAGTTCATTAGCACATGACTCTTGTAGCCACTAGATGAAGAATGGGGCTGAACTTTGCACGAGAGTCAATGTTCAAAAGGGTCAGAGTCCTCAGGTCTTAAAAAATGGTGCCAACGATCGGTAGGATTTAATTCAAGTACTCAAAGCCTGAATAGCAGCAACATTGTTTTGTGTTTCCTGCTCCAGCCTTCAACAAGGCCTTGATCATTACCTGAAGTCAGGGGAACATTAAACGAGTGCAGTACAGAAATTGATAACAGCAGTCTGAACTCAGAGTGATGTTTTTTTTCTGGAGAGTTAAGAGTTAGAATATGAATCAAACTCAAGACTGTATAGGAGTAGGCAATGTGGCTGTACTAGTACACACTGTGCTGTTATGTGCAGTATACTTTCATTCATAGGAAAGTTGTTTTCCTTCTAGAAGTTTTATACTCTGTGCAACCTTGTTTTTATAGGGCTCCTTATGGAGAAATTCCATGTTAATTATCAGCCCATTATCTGATGTTTTGTGATCATAACTGCATTGACTTTTGAACAATTATTGGCGGAATTGTTTGCCATGGTCAAAAATTTGTAGGCTGTGCTAATTTCTCATTTGGAAACATAGCGAAGTTGCTTGCTTGGCTGCAAAAACAATGTTACTGAGCATGATGAACAGTTTACCACAGAACAAGACATGGCATCGATTCCACAACTGGATGGAAGATGTCTAGGTAGCCACTCACAACTCCATGGTATTTGTAGGGGCAGGATCTTGGGTGCAAATGAACCTCTTTCCAGATCATCAAACCAATTCTGGACCACTTGGGTCCAAAGGCACGGTGCATTATCCTGCTGGAATATCTCTATCTTCTAGAGTTACATGAAGTTCATGAAGGGCTGTAAATGGTCACCAAGCAGTGGAACATATCAGGCACCAGTCAATGATGTGTTTAGACGGACCACTGGGCCCAACCCATGCCATGAGGATGTACCACACACCACTATGGAAACACTACCAGCTTGCCTAGTTGTTGACATCCTGGGCTCCATGGTGTCTGTGCTACACACAAACTCTACCATCAGCTGGAAACCATTAGCAGCGTGACTCATTGGACCACATTACATATTGCCAGGCCTCTATGGTCCAGTTAGCAACCTCACGAATCCAGGTGAGTTTCTGGAGTCGTGTTAACTGAGACACTCTGGTGGGTCTTTTGCTCCCATATCTCATGGAAGCTAAATATTTCTGTATTGACCTGCCGGATTTGCATGTGGGGCCTCCTGCGTTGAATGTGGATGTGATTTCTGCCAGAGTAGCTTGTCGGATCGCATGAATAATTTTAGCCAGACCCTGCCAGCCATGATCATTAATTTACCCATGAGCGGCCATAACAATGTCAACTGTGGGTGGTAATGCCTTCTATGATATAATCCCAATACACACATGACACTGTGAATGGAGGAACGTTAAATGCCTGTGCAACTTTGAAAATGGCATGTCTTGTCCATCTGGCTCCCACCACGTCTTGTTCACACTCCAGCAATTCATGTCACCTCGCCTTAAGCACGCTGGCCAGTGTTCATTCTTATTCACAAGATAACACCCCACAGCTTATACAGGCGTGAGCGTTCAATTTACATACGGCTATAACACGACTTTTGGCACGTCAGTGACTATCAAGACTCAAAGTTGTCAGTGCTGTCAAACTTCAATGCAGTCGAATGACAAACTCGTTTGTGCTGTTCTGTGCTGAAGCAGTTAGCTATGTCAACGGACAGTGCGTGCTGCTGTAGTTATAGCTGTCTGCTTCACCACATGTGCTCCGCTCACTTACGTGTGGGTGTACGCGGTTAAAAATGATACTGAACGCAGCCGCTAGAGGGCTGTCCTTGGCTCCTTTTTTCAATCGCGGTAATAACGTCCACTCATACGGTAGGATCGTGACCAGATTTGATTTAAAAACAGTTCTAGCTCAGGACTGTTCAGTTGCATTTAATACCAGAGCCCAAACGTGGCATATCTTCTCACAATAGAGAGAAGGAAACTCCCCTCCAACATTAAAGCTCTTTCAGTGGACCGGGGGAGGGGGGGGGGCATCTCCTCACACTGCTTGTTCTCTTACCACTACTGAAATGTGTTCTCATTACTACATTACCTTTCCACATTACGTTTTATTTCAATTCATTCGGTGTATGGTCTAGCTCTAATCGCCTATACAGTAGCAGGTTTAAGCAGGTGCACAAAGTGATGATCTGCAAATGAGTCAAGTTTTTTATGAGCTATCTGCTAGCACCGGTCTACACACAGGCACTTTTCTGGACGTCCTGAATGTTTTTTTCCAGGTTACCAGCCCACCTGTATGAATTAATTTTTTTTTACTTAAAAAAGTAAAGATGACTAATTTTAATGTGTTAATAACATTACTGTAGATTACTTATACCTATATTTGAATATAAATACCAAATTAAATCTATTTAAAAAAAAAACAATGCGCTCACGCTCACGCTTTCTATGTCGCCCAAACGGTGCTTGTTAGGAGTCCAAAATTGGATACACACTCCTGCGATGTCTGTGATCACTTCATGATTCACGACAGTATCGGTACACACCTCTGTCATGTGATCACAGTATTACGTAATCTCAGGGAAAAATCAGCTTGTATGCTGCAAGTCTGGAAAGACGATGTAATGAACAGTGGCGGTTGAATGTTCATCTCCGCTTTCACAAAATAGTTTCGACAATATTTCATTTGCTAGGCCAATTTACGATTAATCAAAATTCATTCAAAATTATTCAAATTCTAATACAGCCTTTTCGCCGTGTATACCTGTGAAATGTAGAATAGTATCGTACTCCGTGAAGCTTTTCATTGTATATAAACTAACATGCCCTCCTGAGTGACAGCGTCTTAACCCAATCAGATGGGTTCATGTCAGACCGCGTCCTTCAGCGCTTTCGGCCGTCGAACAGATTGGAGCGCGATCTGAAGACTAAAGACATCCTTCACATTGGGACAGTTTAGACGCGAATATGTGTTAGACTGATAACGAGGCGTGAGCAATAGACTTTGATTATCAGGTAAGGTGACGTCTGGTTTCCTTGTAGTACTGATGTGAAATGTCTTGTTGCTGTTACGCTAAATCATTTTCCAATGTAAAGATGTATGAAGTCGTATCGCGCATGTTGGGTATTCGAATTAAACCTAAACATCGGACATTTTTTTTCCGCCACATCAAAGAGACACGTTAACAGGAAGTTATTTTTCTTGGTTTCATTTTGGACCGCTCTCTTCAAACGCTCGTTTTGTTACGTAATACAGTGCTGTCCTATATCATTTTGTCAGGCTTTAGATGCAAGGCAAGTCACTCGTACTGACCATAGCAGCAGTCGCTCTTCTGCAAACACTTCATGATGAACAACAACAATGATCACGTGGACTGCTTTCTCAGCGCTCGACCGTGAAACATGGCCAAGACAAGTTTATGTAACACCTTTTAGAAGAAGCAGATATGTGTTGGGGTTGCACATATAAAAACTGAATCTAAATTCAGGGTTAGTTGGTTTTAGACTACTTGCGTTCAATGCACGTAGAATAACAGCAGTGTAATTACATTCACTAGCATTAATTTACAGACGTCTGGCAGGCCAATGTCATTGATGCTCTACAAATTGTTTAATTGTCTCGCACTTTAACCATAGGTAGTGTAAACTACCCCGTTTTCGGTAATAGCTGTCTTTTATAAACGGCGGTAACACATGGATATGATAACACATGGTTATCATACAGATGAGGACATTTGTAGTATCAGAGTTAGGGGAGGTATGTCCCTGTCTTTGTGATCTAACGTTCATTTCCTGCCCGCCAACGCAGAGCACACGCCCCCCTGCAAAGTTTATCGGAAATAGAAATCATGTTTTTTCATTCATACATAAAGGTCCGCGCACACTATGTTGGCATAATAGGTATGCTTGCTCGAAAAATGCCACTCTGTTCAGATGTGTTGTCGTCAAAACGGGCTGAAACGTCCCTCTGCCATCCACATTTCAACCCAACACAGTGATGCTTCTCTTCTTTTGAATATTTATGTTGAGACAACACATAGGACATGGTGAGATAAAAATGGTTTAGGCCGAACTTTGGGCAAAAAAAGAAGAAAACCTTACTAACGAACCATCTCTTCATGTAGGATGAGTCTGAGATAACGCTTGGTGCTATGATTTAGAGTACAGTTGGCACATGTCTTTTCCAGCTGGTGTTTTGAGATGTAAAGAATGGCCTTCACCACAGAACCAAACAAGAATACGTCTTAAAGTTCCACAGTTAAAGTGTAAGAAACAAAAGATTCCTATTTACCATATAACCAGTTACAATCTCATAATAACCAGTTACAATCTTTGTTTCTCATAATAGCATTTTAAAAGGTGTAACAAATGCAGTGCTGTGTGGGATTTTTTTAAATTTATTTTTAAAGCCATTATGTAACATGAGCTACAGTGGCAAATGCTGGTCAGTGACTCTATTAATAATAATAATTACAACTTAATTACAACTTTATAAATGTTACAATTTATTTATTACATTTATTCAGGAACAGTTTGGCAGTCATACATCAGTCAACATCTAGAATCGACCAAAAGACATAATTCAGATTATTAGCAAGTGCTTGCCCACATTGTTGTGACTCACTGCACTCTCCGATTGCTGCTTGTGAGCAAAAACTCCCAACGCCTTTGGAAGTGCAGCAGCCAGTGTAACACCCCGAGTCTGGTCCCTGCCCAGGTGGCGGTGCGAGAACATGGCAGCCCGTCACACGGCCTCTTCCCCAGCCACTGCCTGAGCCAGTGAGTCATTAATCAGCTGCATTAAATAAAAACTCCACGCAACCAGTGGTGTGAATGGTGTGCAGAGAGCACCAGGCCAAACCTCCCCGCGGCTTCTGTGGCACAAAGCAAATGGTGTATTGTTGTGCTCAAGAAATGACCCATTGTAAATGTGACATGAGACAATCCATGACAATTACAATTTAATTCACGCCTTTACGCTTGAATTAAATACATGTAACATGAATATATAACGTGATATATATGAATATTTAACATGATAGAAAAATGTTGATATGACATTGCTTAAGTTAAATTTGCAGGAATAAACCACCAGGACGGCTGTATGTCCTGTTCTCTTCAGGGAATAAGGAAATGAATAAGAGATGGTGCTTAAAAAGTAGATACTAAGATCCAAGCTCCTAGTTAGAACCGCATTTATATTCATATGTACATACACACATAGAGCAGTGGCTTAATAGAGAGGCTAGATTAGACTATGGGTTTTTTTTGTGTGTGTGTGTGTGTGTGTGTGTTGGGGTGGTGGGTGATGTAATGGCAGGAACAGCCCGTGAACGGGGAGCATCTTTGAAAGCCCAGGCCTTGTGGTCAGCTGGCAGGGTTTACTGGGATATACGTGCCAGAGCGAGAGATGCATAGGGGAACGTGTGGAGCAGATGGGTTCCACTCCACGTCCAGGCACCACGCAGACACATGCCCACCTCTCTTGCTGTTTACCTGTTACATCAGCAAGCCCACTCCACCCTCCTCCATGGTCAGTGCTGGTCTCCTGAATGGGCTGATTCTCAGAAGGCCACTCATAACTGCTCCCACAGAAAGGCCCACTGCTTCCGCTGCACGTTTCTCAGTTATATATAGAGCATGTTTAAAATAGGCCAATTTATAGTCTAAGCATCTATCTGGGCAGAGCATCCCCAGAAGGAGAATGTATGTAAGCATGCCTTCATCGCCATAATTATTCGTCTCCTGAGATCTGTTTTCTCTCCAAGCTCTCTCTCTGTCTCTCTCTCTCTTGCTCTCTCTCTCTCTCTCTCGCTCTCTTTCTCTCTCTCTCTCTTTCTCTCTCTCTTTTCCCACTCTCTGTCTTTGTCCTCTTCTCTTCTGCTGCCGTTAACACATCAAGTACTTCTAGTGATAGAAAATGCCTGATGCCAGATGCCAGTCGTATTAAGTGTCTGTAAACAAAACAAAAAAAATGCATGCCAGGGTTTCAGCACATGGAGTTACATTTGGTCGCAGTTTCATGATATCATTTCCATGCACAGGCCATGCATGCATCCATGGGTATGACATTATATATGTATATATATATATATATATATATATATCTCGAGAGTGAGAGAGAGAGAGAGCATGTCGTACCCATATTTGGTGCACCTGTTGAACAAAACGTTAATACAAATATCTATTCAGCCAAATCACAGGGCAGTTACAGAGAATTGGCCCCAAAAAAGAGCAGAAACATACAGTGATTGAAAATGACTTGTTGATGCTACATGTCAAAGGAGAAAGGCCTGACTGGTTTGAGCTGACAGAAAGGCAACAATAACTCAAATAACTACTCGTTACAACCAAGGTATGCAGAAGAAGAGCATCTTTGAATGTGCAACATGCCAGACCTCTAAGTAGATGGATTACAGCAGCAGAAGATCACACTGGGTGCCACTCCTGTCAGCTAAGACCAGGCAACTGAGGCTACAATTTGCACGACTCACCAAAGATGGACAATAGAAGATTGGGAAAATGTCACCTGGTCTATTGAGAATTTTTCAGTCGGTCAACAATCTGTCCTGTCTTGGCAGTGCTGGTGGTAGTGTAATGGCACACTTAATATCAAATGAGTATCATTTAACCTCTATGGCCTCCCTGAGTATTGTTGTTGTCATGTCGTAGAGCTCAGATCATCTCAAACTGGTTTATAGAGCATGACTATGAGTTCACTATACTCAAATGCCCTCCACAGTCACCAGATCTCAATCCAGTAGAGCATCTCTGGGATGTGGTGGAATGAGAGATTCACATCATGGACATGCAGCTGACAAATCAGCAGGAAGTGCGTAACGCTATCATGTTAATATGGACCAAAATCTTTGAACAAACATTTGTTTCCTGACAGTGAAAAAAAAGAACAGGCACATTTAATGTTGCCTGCTCAGAGCACATGCCACAGAGGCCTTGCTGACAGTGTGATGGATCACTGTAAAAATAGTTTCTGAACCTCACGTTGTTCCAGTAGGGTTTGAGGGTGTTCCTAATAACTCGCACTGGTCAAAGCAAACAGACTTAGTTACATGCCTGCTTACATATGATGCCACTTTTTACAGGAACAGAGTTCCACATGATGACGTGGGTAATGTACTGAAGAATATTATGTATGTAATATGTAAGCACCTACAAGGCCAGATTGGCCTGGGTTGTTGAATTAACGTAGGACTTAAGAGAATGAACTTGTAGAAATGGTAGGAATTTGTCAAATGACATGCTTTTGTAGTGACCTCTGCCCTCCCATGGCCTGTGATAGCTGGCGATGTCACTGTGTGTGTGTGTGTGTGTGTGTGTGTGTGTGCGTTTGTGTGTCAAATGCATCACACACAATGGACCCACAGTGTTCCTCTGGCTGAATGGTATTATTGATAGTGATTAATAAAGGTTTGTTTACAACAATGAGCTGTGAAATGTAAAGTCCTTGAATGGGGGATATCTTCGAGTGGATTTGAAGAATCCACTTGTACATTAATTGTGCTTATAGAGCTCACTTTGAGTCCATTGACTCTCCCTGCGGAGGGATGAAGACGGATTTCAGCCGCAGTGGAGCGGGTGCAGGAGGAGCCTGTAAGACACGGCGTGAGCGAGATCTTTCCAGCGTGCGCCGCTGCGCTGAAACCTGCTCCCTGCCCTGCCGTTGCTAAGTTAAGGACCGCTGCCTGTTTTATGGTGTTTGGATAACTAACTTAAGTGCCACTGTGCTGAAACAACCAAGAAGAGTTTCAGCCTCTTTGATAGGGGCGTATGTTTCCCTGGCAACCCTCGTTCCCTGATTGTGCACGTGGTGCAATGCCGGTCTGCTATGGGAGCTGTTGCGAGGTGAGCGCTGTGTGGCTGGATGATCAACTGCTATTAGGGAAAAATCAGAGAATGCTTAAATATTAGCCGTAGTTTCTTTCTTCCTTTGGAATCATGGGTGCAAGCTTGTGCCAGTTGATTTGACACGTTTATGGCAGTAATGATAACAGCAGTAAAGGTTGATGGGCTGTATGTGGCCAAGCAGTCAATCACATGACTGCTGCCAAAATTTGAGCACAGCAGGACACTTATATTGACAGTGCTATTAAATTTATAGCACCAGATTATATCCAGGACCCGTTGCCTTAGGGTTAGTTGTATAGTTGTTAGGGTTGTCTTAGGATTAGTTGTTAGTTATAATTATAAGGAGGACATGCAAATATTCTTTGGTTTAGCTTAGAAATGTACAGTAACTGAACTACAGAATGTGGTAGTATATTTGAAAGTGATGCTGAAGATTCGCTTTGGTTTGATCTATCAGTGTTTACGATGCTGAAAGTTTTTCTGGCTTATCTGCTGATACCATATCTGTAGTTACATTGGGATCCACTTTGTCTAAAAGGACCAATGTTTCTGTGCCATTCAAAAATTCATAAAATAACTTCAAGATCAACGACGTACGTGAAATAAATCAAATCTGAGAATGACACCATATGCCAGATGAAAATATATTGCAGTAGCAACTGTAGTGTGGGTGTTTGTAATGGGTTATTTGCTGACCATAATGGGTTATTATCTGTTAAACAAGCAGCGGCCTTTTCAGTACTGGCAGACGCTCATAAATCGCCATGAGTTGTCATGGCCCTTTTAATAAATGTGCAAGTGAAAATGTGGCCTGGCGGTGCAGGACTTTGCACTCTGGTCGTAGGGCCTCTCTGAGGGGGGACTGGGACACTGGGACTGGGACACTGGGACCGTCTCTGAGCGGGGACTGAGACTCTGGGACTGGGACACTGGGACCGTCTCTGAGCGGGGACTGGGACACTGGGACCGTCTCTGAGTGGGGACTGAGACTCTGGGACTGGGACCCTGGGAAAGTCTCTGAGCGGGGACTGGGAAACTGGGACTGGGACACTGGGACCGTCTCTGAGCGGGGACTGGGACACTGCGACCTTCTCTGAGCAGGGACTGAGACACTGAGACTGGGAAACTGGGACAGGGACACTGCGACCGTCTCTGAGCGGGGACTGGAAGCCGGCCGACGACTCTGCTGAGCGCGCTCAGTCTGAGATCTACCTGTGTGCGGTTTCAGCTGTGCTGGGGGACAGAGACGACACGGTGAGCGGAGCAGCAGTGAGGTGAGGACAGAGAGCTGCAGGGGACTTCCAGATCTGAGGTGAGAGGGGCAGGCCGGGGCCTTCCAGCCTGCACGTGGTCCATCGTTGCATCCGTGCTTGGGAAACATCTTTGGGCTTGTGTGGATGCAGTTCTGTGGTATGATATTATATGCATATTCAATTATGTCTGGATTGTTTAGATGTAGCTAATCTCAATAGATTTTGTTACTGTACTGTTTTTGGTTTATATTCCATTTCTTTTGTTAATGTTTGTGTACATATAGGTGGTAATGTCCTTCATTTTATTATACTCAGTTATACAAGATCTCTCTGCGACACATGACACAGTGATTCATGACAGCTTTATGCCAGACACTTTAGAGCAGTAATTTACTATGTGTGATTATCACAGCACTAAGTGTTTATACAAAAATAAATAAAAAGAATCATGTTGAGTAGATGGAGGAAAAATAATCTAGAATACTACCTGATAATCTAGAATACTACCTGATAATCTAGAATACTACCTGATAATCTAGAATACTACCTGACAGGGTCTTGAAAGAACTTTATCTAAAAAACAAATATAGTTAATAATGCACAAAAACTAGTGACTAGCCGATGTCTGCTGTACTTCAATAATTATCAGCTTCAGGATTTTTGTTCCCATTATTTCTTTCATTTGTATAGATCAGTGTTCTTTCAAACTGTAGGCAAACATTTCTGTCCATTTGAGGGTCTATTTGTTCCTCTGCTAACACCTCAGCTGCACAGGCCTGAATTCCACACGGGTCTATTAATAACTCCAGCCTGGTGCCAGGGCTCTCCTCCACACCTGCCCATTCAGGACGCTCTTAACAGAGCCTGGCGCCTTCACACACCTTTTTACACCCGGCACACCTGGCATACATGGGCACTTTAAATGCCATGGCTGGCAGTGTCCTGCTGACGAGAGTTAGGTTTGAACCCCAGCTGTACACGTCTCTCTGTGCTTCTACATTAACCAGAACTCATGCTAGTTTTGTTATCAGGCATTCGCATGTTTTTTGCTCATATTGGGCTAATGGGCAGAGGTCTGCTTCGTTTACACTGATAAATTATTAAGACTTAAACGAGAAGAATGTTAGGAATAAAGCAATAAGTCACAAGAGGCAATAGGTACCAGCGGGTTTTACCACAGTTGTTGTTAAGTCCCTCATAACTGTAGTAAAAATCACTGAAATGCCGTTGCTTCATACTTTACATTCATGTTTGATCGTTTAACAGATAACAGATGCTTCTGTCTGCAGCCCCTCATCAATACAGATCTCCAGTGATCAATATGAGATTAAAAACCATAGCAGATTGGGATTAGGATTTGGGAGGAAAGTCTATACATCTTTAGTGGAAGATTTTAAAAGCAGGAACCAGGTTTTTGATTACATACTGCGATTTAATCTTCTTGGACACCATAAGCACTTTTTACAGTCAGGAACACCATGAATGCTAACACTTCAGGCACTGCAACGGCTGGGACACGTCCTGCCGCTCATCGTCATGACGACATCTTCGTCATAGCAGCCGCCTGTTACCTGGCTGTTCTGCTTCTCGCTCCCTCCTCAGCGCCATGGAAGAGTTCACAGTCCAGACCGCCAAGCACCCCGTGCCGAACAGCGCCCCCCTGAGGCCTCCCAGCGACCACTCGAGGGAACGGGCCAAGAGGCTGTCGACGGACTCCAACGGGACGAGCGAGGGAGGCGCTGGGGCCAAAACACCGGTGGAGCTCACGGAGTTGGAGGAGGCGTTCCGGCGCTTCGCCGTGCACGGAGACACGCGAGCCACCGGGAAGGACATGCACGGAAAAAACTGGTCCAAGCTGTGCAAAGACTGCGGGGTCATAGACGGCAAAAGCATCACCCTGACGGACGTGGACATAGTCTTCTCGAAAGTCAAGTAGGCCTTCATTTACGTTGTCAGCATCCTGATGTTTGAAATACTTTTAATACGGGGATTTTGAGATTGTTCAACTCAGTGTCTTAAGAAGCACTAGTGGTCAAACTGGGGTCTGGGGACAAGCTGAGTTACCATTTATAATTTTTGCCTTTATGAATAACCAAACATGACTTTTTAAATATATAAATGCAGATCCTTATTTTCCTTGTCTTTCCATGTCTGACAGTGAAATTGTAAGTAGCTAACATGGTGTAATATTTTAATATTATAATATTTTTATTATCTTTACCACAGCATTAGCTTGTGAATTTCTGTTAAGGGGAAGCTGTCCCTGCTTCTCCATTTTGTCACGCTGCCCAGAGCTGCAGGTCATAATGATGTTTGTATAATAATCCCCATGTCTCCAGGCCAGAGAGCCCCAGCCCAGTCTAAAATAAGTCAGTGTTTTTAATAATGTGACCTTCTGTAGGTCTCCACATAAACCCCATGCAGTACTGAGGAAACTGTTGATATAGCAGTAAAAAGCTTTCTGGAGGTTCCATTCAAAGAGCGGAGGCAGTTGTGTTTAAGTGCACCAGAATGTGGCCTATGTGATTGTCATGTGCAGACAGGATTAGTGCTGCCTTGACTGGACCCAGACAGTGAAGACTCTCCTCCACAGAGTCAGGACAGTGTGGGCAAAAAAAAAAGACACCCAGGCTACTGACCGTACAGACAGATAACAAGACCTGCAGAGCCAGTTACACAGCAAACACAGAGACACACGGCAAAGCCGTCCAGCACATATTTCATGAGTGTTCCTTTGATTTTAAGACCACTGACTGTTCCTGCTCCAGACAGGAGTGTTTGGATATGTGACTGCTACTGAGCCTGAGACCGAGCAGGAGTTTACCGTGTGTGTGTGTGTGTGTGTGCGTGCGTGTGTGTGTGTGTGTGTGTGCGCACGCGCACAGGCTGAACTGTGGAGGGTGCAGGGATAAACTGTCTCCCCCTTCCCCCAGCAATAGCCACGCAGGTCCAAAGAGGCAGATCCTCTCTCGTCTTCAGAGGGGGAGACGTGCACCAGCGCTGTGAGGGCTCAGTCATCGACAGCAGGCAGAGCCTTAATGGCAGGTGCATGGAACTGGCTGTTACAGCACGATGCTTTAAGACAGAGCCACTAACTGAATGTCGTGCTATGAGCCAGTTATGAGCCTTCAGAAACACGTTATTGCTCTGGGGCCAGGACTGCTCTAGCAGTATGTGTGTTCAGTAGGACAGGAAATTTAACAACTGATCTTAGACTAGACTTTTGGATTGAAATTGTTTTTCTATGACTGAGAAATATTGTACCTAAGAGAATTTATGCACAAAGTCTGTCTAGGCTTGCTAGCATGCAGGCAGGAGCAGGATACTTTTGTGGAGAGGAGAGCAGAGAAGGGTCCTATCAGCTGTGGCACTTCTTTGTAGTGCACTAGTGCTCCTAGTCTTTAGGCCTCCGTGTCTTAAAGGCATTATCTTTAGATCCCTTTAATTTTAGCATTTAAAGTTATATCTCTATACCATATACTATGTCACACCTTTCTGCGTGATATAACACTGTTAGGGAATTCAGCTCCTCAGTTCTCTTCCATGGGTGATTTATTGAAAATCATACATCCATGTGACACACACACACGCATGCGCACACGCTCCCACACACACTCCACTGGGAAAAGCAGAATTTCCCTTCTGACATTAGGCAGCAGGGAGCAGGCAGAGAGGAATGGAGAACTAAAGCCCAAACAAAACCGCCCGCTCGCCTGAGAGCTCAAATTAATAATAAACCCAAAGGGGGCGTGTTTACCTAAGCCTGTTGCTATGACAGCTGAGTTACCCATGGAGACCACAGACTTTATGGTCTTTTGTTTACAAGTTTCATCACCACGGTGATGGTTGTTTGTATTTTTGTAGCTATGCACTTTTTACTGTGGAAGTGAGTTGTGGTGCGCTACCCGTTTAAAAGGGTAAATGCATTCGAGAAAACAATGTAAACATCTGAGAGTTTAGAGGAAGATTAGAGGAAGAATCCTGTACCTAAAACCTGGAAAGCATCTACACACCTGCCAGTACAGAAGTGAACAGCATCCTTCACCATCCTCTGTAACTGCTAATAAAGATTATAAATATTATCACAGTAAGGAATCATTTCAGATTTGATCTCCTCAACAGGCTTTCAAAGAGCTGAAGCTGTTCGCACCATAACAGGGCAGTGCTTAGGTCCAGCCTGTTTGTTTGATCATTCATGGCTGTGTTTATTACGGGTTTCTGTTCTCCCAGGAAACCCAGCCTGCACTCTGCAGGAAAACCCCTGTAAACTTCAGAAAGCCTGTAACCTCTGCAGTTTCACTCTGCATCTCTTTGCCCACCAGATCTGTACTGTATCGCACAAGCTCATGTTTCGTGCTTTAGAAGGCTAACAGCACACTAAGGTCTGCACAAACCGATGGCTGATGCTTTTTCCCTGTGCTCCATTTTGCATGCAATTTTCTAGGAACAAATCGAGCCGCACTATCACGTACAACCAGTTCAGGGAGGCTCTTTCGGAACTGGCCAGGAAGCGGTTTAAAGATAAAACTGGTGAAGAGGCAGCGGAGGAAGTCTTCAAGATGGTGGAAGGGAAGTCACCCATTATATCTGGAGTAACGGTAAGGGCCACTGCATCTTTTAAAGGGAGAGTCTGACCAAAACTGTCATTGAGGCCAAGAATGTAAAACAGTAGTGACAGTGAATTTAAGGATGTTTTGGAGTAAAATATCTTTTTGAAGTAACACTGTGTACGTGGACATTTATAATATAAATCCATTTTTCCTTACATTTCTCTGAGAATGACTCTAGAGTCACTGCACTTACTCCATTATAAGCCAGGAAGCTGTATTCCACTGATGCCAAATTAAAAAAAATCTTTTAATGTTCCTCCCCCCCTTAAAGAGAGCTGTGGCATCCCCAACTGTGTCCCGTCTGACAGACACCACCAAGTTCACGGGGTCCCATAAGGAGCGCTTCGACGAGACCGGCCGTGGGAAGGGCAAGGCAGGCCGGGTTGACCTGGTCGACAAGTCCGGATACGTCTCTGGATACAAGCATGCAGGCACATACGAGAAGAAAGTTCAGCCAAAACCCCAACAAAAGCCGATGTAAGATCACAGCGCACCACAAACGAACAAAACAGAACAGATAAGCACAACAGCAGAATATTTTCCATTTCTGAATTTGTTTTTTAATTTTCCTGTGAACAAGATCAGATGTGTGTTCCTTTTCCAATCCCATTTGAGAACTGGAACATCGTTTACACTGACGCAGGGATGGCATCAGTGGGTAGATCCTCACTCAACTGAGTCTCAAAGAGGCAAACGAAATTGGAGACATTTTATAAATGAAAACAGGTCTTAAAAATCCCCACGCACCACAAAAAATATACTAATAAATTCTGCCAGGAACTAGAAATGATGCTGCCAAGATTGATACCAACAAGAAAAACACTAACCAGAAGGAAAATGCTTATTGCTGTATTCAGGGGATTTGGTTTCCAAACCGTTTGATACTGTAGGAAAAACTGATGTCTAATACTAGTTGCTCTTTCTGGCCTCTTGAGAATTTAAGTGTAGATATTTGGTATGAAAAATTATCAAATGAAAGGTTTTTTCTGTTCACTTGGTGGTTATTTTAATTCATTTATATATTTAATATTGACCTTTATACCCTTGTGTTCTACTGTGCATCTTCTCTTGTGGTCAGATTATAAATGTGTAGATTTTTTGCATCTTTTTACAGAGCAAATTTATTGCAGATTATGTCATATTCAGAAGCCATTAACTAATTTACTTAAGTATTATTAATTTTACTGATATTAGATTTTTTTGTGATTTTGTGCACACCTGTTTTAAAAGTAACAAAATTTGACAATGTATATGCTCTCAGCTGCTTGTGTGATGTTTAAAGAAATCACCATAGTGATCAAGATTGTATATCTAATATTTTGTCAATGTTACTATCCATTCTAAAATGTGTGGTGTAACTGTATGCATTTCTGATGCTAAAGCTTGTTGGCTATGATGCTAAAGCTCTGATGCTAAAGCATACTGTGAAATACTGGCTGCATTTTCTTTCCTGTTGATGCCCATCATCTGAAAGCAGTGTCAGATCAGACAGACAGGAAGTAGCAAGTCAGACATGCATTCCATGTTTGCCATGGAGATGCTGTTCATCACTTCTGCCCCACAGCCTTGGCCAATATTACCAACCTCTACTCTCCAGCTATGCACAACTCTCTTCACTTCTCAGTCTGACTACTGGACTAGCCTGCTACCTTTACACGAATCCTCCAATTTCCATAGAAATATAGGGGAAAAAATGTGAAACCATTAGTATTTGTAGGTGTTTTCTAAAAGTGCAAAATAGTTTATTTTTTAAAAAGTACAATGTGTAAAGCAAAATAAAACATAGTGCCCAAACAGTGGGGGGGTGTCATGATAACAGCACCTTTTACAATGTGCTCTTTTTCCAGCCTAATGAACAAAGTTTACAAAATGAGACCAATAACATGCAATAACTTAAAAACATAGGCTGAAAGGATTCCCTTTGTATTGGCCCTTGTTACAAGTTACTATTATGAAACTGTACCAGTTCAAGGTTAACATGTTATGGAGGTTTCTTGGCATGTACAGACATATTCTTCTACAGAGCATCTATTTTTCAGATTCGATGGCACTGCTCTGAGATGTTCCTGCTAGCTCCTGCCCTGGAAGTCACTCATATTTATATCAAACTGCAAGTTAGATATTATGTTGTTGTATTTAACAAATGGTTTGTGCTTGAATGCCAAATACTGTAACCCTCTGTTTCAGGGAACAAATGTCTTATTTTTCAAATAACTTTTGGTTTTTGTTTTTAAGTTTCAGTGCCCTACAGCATGTTATGTAGTCTTGGTAACGTTCAACAGACTTTAATGTGTCAGTGTTTTGTACCATTGTTCAAAATAAATAAAAAAAAGAAAAAGAAACAAATTGGGAGGAAATAGAAAGTAAAAATGCCCTGAAGAGCAGCCTGGTTTTGATTTATTTCTCAAGCTTGGCTAGACTGGATACAATGTTTTTTGTTTCACACTATTACATCATAACAAAAGCGATGCTTAAAGGAACAGGCCACCAAAATCCATAACTGTGATTTCGTACCATGAAAGGGGATTCGGGATAAATAACAAATTTGTTGTATATTCATAGTTCGGCCAAATTAAAGGAATTTCCTCTGGTTCTTTACTGTCGGCATGTCAAGTGTTCGTTCACTTGGCTTGAGATATGCTAAATCCACAGTGGGACTGTGGGTACTATTTTAGATGTTGTGTTCAGTGTTCTTTTAAATGTTGTCACCTTTAAGGACAATATAGGTCTTGGCAAAGAAATGACAGAGATCCTAATTTTAGACTTTTGCCAATGACCTCATTCATTATGACTCGATAATAACACGTGTGTGGGTGTGTTTGAGGGATGGAGGGAGAGGGGAAAAAAACATCACATTTTTAATACAACTGGGGCAAAGTCCTGTTTACATCGATAGTCCTAGAGTTATCTTCTCTACATAAATAAATACTAATACACACAACAGGAAATGTGATCAGATAAAACGTTTTGGTCTGTTGCAGAAGCCCATCCTCCCTAGTCATGTGGTATGGTCTAACATCTATCTTGGTGATTAATTCAGGACTATTTCCTGAGCTGAACGACCCCCCAAATCTGCTCTATTTGTGGAACTAGCTTACCACCAACATGGGCTGAGCTGTCATAGTTAAACGAACTCTTACAGAAATAGTGAAGATGTTTTTACGACCACACTGACCAAGAAAAGCTCTACTGTGCTTGGCACTTGCACAGTTAGATCTATAGAGGGGAGGTTATGATGGAGTAGGATGGAGTCTGCACAACACATGTAAACAGATACAGACCTGCTGTACCACCAGAAAGGCATGCTTTCAGTGCTTTAGCCAGAGCCTTGGGGGAGCTCATGGACTAAACATCATTTTCTTGGCATTTGCTGCATCTGCTCGGAGAAAAGACGCTGCTCCAATCTGATCAGCTCTTTCTGCAAGGACACGTTTTCTTCCAAAACACTCCTCAGTTGCTCATCAAGATGTTCCTGGTCACCAAAAGTACACAGATTTCAGTACACATGTAAACTATATGCCAGAGAAATTTTTTAAAAATACGTTTTTTGGTCCAGACTTCGATATCTTCATAGATCCCATCATCAATGGCTTAAAACTGCCCTGTTATCTCAGGACTAATTTTAAGTTTGCCAGCAGCATTCTGGAGTCCTTGTTATGTTCAAAACCCTGTGTTCTTCTAGTGCTCACAACTGGTCTGTGAAACAGCTGCTGAAAATTATGAATAACAGTTTCCTACTCAGTCTAATTGATTTCTCTGATTTAGCATACTTCGTTCAGAGTCATTCAGGCCTCACACTTACGATGGAGCTGTGTGCCTTCTGTAGCTGCTCAGAGAGGCTCTGGATCTCGGACTGGTATTGGGTCTCCTGCTGCGCCGCATGGTTCTTCAGTGCTTGGATCTTCTCCCGCAGAACCTTCCTCTCCTCCTCCCCATTAGCAACCTCCTGCTCCATCGTACGGAGGATACGGATGGCATGTGCTACAGACACAGGACAGAGAGATCAGTTTTCAGCATCTGCTCCATGGTTCTGAGTGAAGTATTTATTTCCCAGTGTAGTACATAGACCCACATGCAGTAACACAAGTGTCAGATAGCACCCACTACTGAGACCGTGCACCTGCAGCTGCTTTCTGACGCAGACAAAAGCAAGTATTTGACATGAACAGGAGTGTGATGAAATGGGCGTGTGCATGTATATATCTTGTATTACAGTATATATAAACATAGATCAGGTCCAGATCAGTTCCGACAAAGCATTACTCACTGAAAAAGTACTTGGGGTCATGACCCTTGCTCTTTCCACACCAGTACTCCTCCACCAAGCTGAGGAGGAGCTTCATTGGCTTCTCGCAAGCCCCCTGAGAACAAGGATGTTACATAAAAGTAATGTCTGCACTTATATGCCCGTTTAGCCAAAGACCAGCTCTCCAGGTGGCCCCATGTCTGATGAAAACCTTCACAGATTTGCTCACCTCACAGGGCCTGCCAGCTCTGTCTGGGACCGTGGTGGGTCTCTCTCTGTGCTTCCCATCATCAGACCTTCTGTATGTCAGTCTTGGGGGGTGCAGCACTGGGTCCGACTCACTTTCAGAGTAACGCTTCACAACAACAGCTCTCTGTCCATCTTCAGGAGTGAGTAATTATAACCAATCATCCATGGGGGCACATAAAACATCTGTTCCTTTACATATCCATCCAATAAGCCTTAGAATAAAAGCTTTGAAGCAAATGCAACAGCGTTCAAAACACGATGCTGATACATGCAGGCCGACGGTACCTTGCAGACCTGACGTGTTGTGGCTGGGATGTGGTGTGAAGCTGCTCTGTGCCTGTATTCGGTCGTGGGGGACGTTCTGTGCCGACTTTCCACACAGCAATGCAGAAGTGCGTCTTGTTACAGATGGATCCAGGAAAGTGACCCTGGGAGCACCGTTCGGTTTCAGAGAGTGGCGACGCTGGGCTGCGTGGTCAGCAACAGCCCCTAGTCATTGCAACAATAATGATTAGCATTTACTCTGTCAGAAAACGTAGAGGGACAAAGATGCTACAGTTTATATTGAACGTGCGCGGAATATTTTTTAAACTCTGGGAAAATAACTGGTTAAAATGAACATTTTTGTTACGACGTCTAGATTAAGACTCCAAGGCTCTGAACAGTTTTGCTCTTTGCCTCTTCTAACACATCTGATTTAAGTCTATTTTCAGTCTAGCACGAAATAAATATAAAACTATGATGGATATGTGACCCAAAAGCATATTTCACCAAGCATATTTAACCTTATCACTTTACCCAACAGCCAGAACTGTCCAATAGGATGTAAGAGACATTCCTACTGGACAATCCCCACTTTGAGTTTTAAACATGGAGTCTTGTGAATTACCCACCAGATACTGGAAAACCAAAGGGAGCTAAAGAGGTCGCACTGACAGAGGAAAAACAATGATGCCCCCTTGTGGACATGGTCAGAAATAGTTTATGGATTAAACTCACCACCTTTATCACGGCATTTCCGAATATTGGGTTTAGACTCCTAAAAATGAGGAAAAATAATATAAAGTAAAACTTGTGTTTTTATAACTGTGACCTATAATGATTAGATTGTTTCAAATGGAAATGGAAAATGGAATGGAAATTTAAATTAATATATAGATAAAATGGAAATTTAAATTAATATATAGATAAATACATAAACAAACAAGTAAATAATGAACCTGATTTTCTGAAGACAAGAGCCCAGAACCATGATCATTCATTAAATATATAACTTCAGAAGAATTTTCTGAATAGGGAGAAAAACTTTCATGAACCACATAAATAAGGAGCTCCTTAGCAAAACAAAAAAAGTCATTAACTTTGGCAACATCATAGCAAATAGCAGAGCAAAAAATAAGTTAACTATATCATATTGTTAGATTTTTATTTACCCCCAATATTAACAATATTAGTTTTTGGGTAAAGTAGGTAGAGAACTTACATCAGTGAAATAACCCACCTGGCAAGTGAATGGAATCTGGCTCACACCTGTCTTCAGTGTGATAAAGTGAGGAGGTGTCTGACATCTTTTTGCTCTGGTCATCATTAGGTTTGTGATTTAGTAACGTTTCCTCATTACCCTCTATGAGTGAGAGCTTCCTCATCATCATCCTCCTGACCGAGGCAATCCTGGGCTCACTGCTTCAATGAAAAGCAATTCACAAAAAACCCCAGTCATTTAAAGAGGAACAACAGAGATGTCAGTTGAGTCCTCTACCCTTTCTGTTAATTCCCTGCTCTCAGCACACCAAAATCAGAGCTTCAGGCGCTTCCTGCCCATGATCAACTGAATCATGAACTGGAAAGATCGAAAACTCTCAGGGCCCTCGAGGGCCAGACTGAATGTCTACGAAACAGGCTGGTCGGAAAACATTGTGCTGAACAGAGTGGGACTATGAAATGGTAAAGGGAGTGATGAGCAAATACGAGCACTCGGCAAAGCACGAGGTGTGCTGAGGGACTTACCTGTTGCCCTTCTCCTCTATAAAAAGCTCAGGTTTCTGATTCTTCTCATATGCTGACTCTACACAAAAGTGCATTAGAGCAGCTTTTCTCTCTCTGTCTCTTACAGCACTGTCGTCTGTGGTGGATGGAACACAAAAATGTCGTGCTTTTATTATGTAAATGAAATGCAAACACTGATATTGAATACATTATAGTAACGTAATGGTGACATACCAAGTTTACGAAGTTTGGAGATTGCATAAACTAAGTACAGGCGGTAGAACGGATCTTTTTTCACCACAGGATTAAGCCTCAAATCCAGCTCATTTAAATTTTGCAGTTTGCGTAAAGACATGACGTCTTGAATAGACGATATTTTGTTGTAGTACAAATTAAGTGTTTCAAGCAGGTCTAAATGCACAATTCCCTACGTGTCAAACAAACATATCAGATTAAAGCAATATACGTCGGACATAATAAATACAACTCGCAAACAATTCATGATGCTTAAATAATCATTCGTACTTTACAACACTCACCTCAACAGAGACAAGATCATTGTGCGAAAGATCCAGAACTTTTAGGCGGACAAAATTCTTGAGAGAAATCCCCAAGTTACATATTTTCCCCGTTTCATATGTTCCTGGGAGGTACAATGATCGAACATCCGCTGCGTTTTAATGACAAACACAAGTTAACCACCGGCTTCAACTGTTGAATAAAGCTAACCAAGCTAGCTAAAGGAAGCGTACCCCACTACTAACACAGATGCATTCTGAAAAAATCTACCCGTATCATAAAGGGGACCTAGGTTATCGCACCTAACGCACCTAGCTGGCTACCTAGGATACCTAACACCAGCAGTCAGTTAGTTAGCTAACGTTAACGTAATGAGAATACTGCTTGAATGTAAACTACGTCTTTGTAAAATATATATTTCGCCCATATTTAGCTCGTTAATTAGTGTGGCAGTGTATACTCAACCGAAAAACCGATTTACCCAGGCAGTTGTGCTGCAGATTTAGCTTTTCTCGTATCCATTGCTCTGTTATTGATACACAGTTTGCCGCCATTGTTTTAAACGTGCCGCGAGAGACTGCGCATGCACTTCTTCCCTCAACCGTCTAATAATGTTCTCTATGCTTTGAGCTGGGGAAAACACAGCAGATTGGCTCAATATATCTAAGGTGTTGTTTATTAGATAAAATGTACCTGCAAAAACATAGCTGCCCTGTTGGCATAACTCCTGGCTCAGATAAGGTTGTGAGTGATTCAGTTCAGTTCAGGTTTATTGTCGTTATACACAAGTGTACATTATAACGAAATACTGTACACTTTCTGCCAATATGTACAGTCGGCGATTACCTAGATAGGCAGAGGTACTTCCAAAGTACAAGTGTACAATTTGCTCACAGCCCTTTGTACGTGTCACAGATGTATGAAAAAAGGATGAAGGAAACAAATCTGTTGTGCTACAATTCAGACATATGCACAGAACATTTATCAGTATAACTGTATGTTTGCATCCTGGGCATCAAAGCCATGACTTGGGTGTTTCTAGACACACTCAGGGATAGTCTACTGGGCCAACTAAAGAAAACCCATTACTCAGAAACGTTGCAGATTAGTCTTTGACACTGCATCACAATATATTTTTTTATTAAAACATTCAAGTTTTAAAATATGACAATTTTTTGCTTCAGTCCTTTTTTCGTTCAGGGATTTAATTTATCTTATGTAAATGGTCACATGATCTTTAATTTAGCTTATTTTTATGGTCTATTTGTAGACTAAATCTATATTTTCACAGAACTAACTATAATATATATGACCAAGAAAAATATAGCCCCTGATTACAAATCCAGGCAGAGATTTATTTTTAAGTAATGTATGCCTCCAATAGCAATTTTATTATTATTATTATTATTATTATTATTATTATTATTATTATTACAATGTTATTATTATTTACACATTTTTTTATTTTCAAGTAGATGAATGAAGAATGAAGTAGTCCAAGAAAATATACGGTATCCTGATAGTTGGCTCATTTTAAGACGACGCAAATTCGATGTGCTATCACATGACTAATGCTTGTGTGGAGAAACGTACTGCGAGGCGTGGGACCGACCACTGAATGGCTGTGCTGTTGCGAACGTAGGAGTCCGTACTGCTCTCGATGTCTTTAGGTCGTCCAGCGGTCTCTGTTTTTCTCTCTACGCCACTGATATCCTCGCCGTCGTGCTCCCTCTCGGCGGATAGAATGAGAGGATGTCTACTAGGCGAGATGCCGACTCGGACGAGCTGATGGATGCTGCGGTTCTTCAGGTTCACGGCGCGCAACCGGAGAGCGTACATCCCACCATGGAGAGTGAGGAGAGCGAGGGAGACGAGCTTTCGCTTGAGGATATTTTAACACTGTATAATCAGCCGATAAACGAGGAGCAGGCTTGGGCAGTGTGCTACCAGTGCTGCCGGGCTTTGTCCGAAGAGCGCGAGCGATCACTAAATTCCAGTTCTGCTGTGCTGGATCATGCTGGGATTATTAGAGGACCAGGCGACGTTAGAATTCATAAAGACGGCACTGTCAAGTTGCATACTAGAAGATCTCCAGGTAAATACTTAATGTTAAAACTAGTTAACATTACATGGTTTGTTTTGACGTGAAATTACACGCGACCGTGTATGAGTCACAATTCCAATGAAGGTGTAAAATGTTGGATGAATTCCGCCTGTTTCCCACAGTATTTACAACATTTCTATGCACCAAGATTTCTATGCCTCTGTGCTATATTTATTATATAACAGTTAGACATCGTAAGCTAGATCTTCTGCCGAAATTCAGGTATATTATATTCTGTTTGCTCATTATGTAATTGAGTGTTATGGGCCTACGAACGCCTATGCAATATACTAAATTGGTTGTCACATAAGAATACGGTACATAGAGAAGAGAAACAAACGACGTGTGGTTGATACGTCTGTCGTTATTTATGGATCGTGAGATGTAACCTATTTGGCGTGCGGACGCTGACAGATTTCGCGCATAAACATCGATGTGGCGCAAGAGGAATGCTGTCAGTTGCAGGGAACAGCAAACATGCGATCACAAACACCCGTTAAAGCTACATTCAAATTACTGAAGTCATTTGTATTTATCATGTGTATAGCTATTAATATCCCGTTCATTTCGTGTATCCGATATACTGTTAACGCCTGTTTTTTTGAATACATAAACATTTATATTTAAAACTTTACATATATAATTTAGCTTTATGGACTCATTGAGTGATTCTAAAAGCTTCTTTTTGTCATCCTCTGTAATTTATGCATTTGGAGCATCTCGTATTGAAGACTTTAAGACTTCCTTGTTATTTTCAAACTCATGAGTGTGGCTTTTAAATATATTTATGGAACATGGTATTCAAAATGCCATCGTTTGGCAGTACAACTAGTTATTTTCTCTGTATTTGTAGATGGGAGGTTGTTAATAATATTTAGGTTGTGAATAAGCTGTTTGAAGGTGTTGATTTTCTGACACCTTTAAGCAGCTATCAGGGAGGAAAATGTGATTGTAGGTGAGTTAGGTGCATATTTGCACAGTGTGGTGTGACTGTTGACATTATCTAGCTAATGTCATACCTGAAGTGAACTAACCAACTATAACTTTCCATAAGATTTGGGTTAGGGAGTGTCTGATATTAAACTATGCTCAAAATATTTATTTCCTTAGTTTTGATAAACTAATGGCACTTTGGATATATGTTTTAGAATCAATGCTTAAAAGAAGGGTTAGATTTGGACTTACTAAGCCTTCATTGCTTATGAAGAAATATCATCTCCACCCTTTGCATATAAAAGTGTCTATTTACAGTGTGAGAGTGTGTGGATTTTGTTCCAGCTTGGGAGTTAATTCCTCATGACCTGTCTGAAAGAGTTTTCTAGTCAGTGGCCTGTGTTTTGTAAGGTTCTTAGTCCTGTCATAACCGTCACCCTTTCTCATGTGTGTCTGTGCCATTGTGCACAGCAGCATAGAGTAATCAAATTCCAGGAAAAGTTGTTGGTTTTTATTTCTATGTCAGAGTGTCCAATTCTAGCTCTGGAGATCCACAACACTGTACAGTATGGTACTACTGCTCTGACACATCTAATTCAGCTCATCAGTTTCCATGAGTGCTTCACAAGTTGAATCAGGTGTGTTAGAGAGAGTAGAATGCTAAACAATCTAGAACTGGAAACCCATGATCTAGTTAGTGACTATAACCATTACACAATATGTAGTGATACAGGTTGCTTAATTTGTGTCAAGTTATAAATTTTAGTGTTTGACTTCTGCGTGTCTCTTTTTTACTGATGTTAGTTAATCGTAGGATGGCAGTATTGTCACTGGCAACCTACTAAAAGAATACTTATCTCTTATAATATATGTTTAACAGAGTGAGTCACTGAGTTCCGGATTGAGAAAGAGTTACCATACAATCCAAGTGCCATCCAATCAGCTGTGATTCTGAGTTGTTTTGTAAGATGTATGCTCTTGTAGAGAAACCACACTTATACTAATATTGGCCACTTATTGTAGAATGGGATATTTGTTAATGAACAAGGATAGTTCTGGAGGCCTTGTTCTATTCTGGTGCCTGTAAGGACAGTTCTGCAAACATGTCATTGTTTGTTGATCTCTCTCATCTCCCTCAGTTCGAGAAATATGTTATCTGTGCACTTCTTGTGCTACAATACACCACTTTACAGTAATGGCCAAATTTCCTTTAATTTAAATTGTCTTAAATTTTCCAAGTTTCTAACACACGTCTATGGAGATGCTAATGGAGAGCTCTGCAACATGTGATTACCTGGTTCAAGTGAGTGAGGAATGGGAACAGAGGGTGGCCCCTAGGCCTCGATTGAGAACCTCTGGTCTGAAAGATTGTTGCGCTCCACCTACTGGTGCGTAGCTGTTATTACATCCACAAGGTTCCGTCCAATGCTTTTGGAACATGTTTACATTTGTCAGGGTGGCTGGTTCACAGCATATGAACAGATATTACCCCATCCTACACCACAATACTCTCTGTCCCTAAGGACCACATTGACACTAACAACCTCATGGTTACCTAGGGCTGTGTGTACAGCACTGAAATCCAATTCATCATGTGCTTTATCTACTTTAGTCCTGACATCTGTGTTTTCTCTTTTCTGCAGGTAAAGATCAAGCTTCATCCTCAGTAGTATGGGTGAGTAAAACTCTCTACTAAGTGTTCTGTTCCCTTTAGAGAACCCTTACTGCTCAGTTCTGGGAACAGAGTGAAGGTGGCTAGTCTTGTATTTGTTTACCCCTGCTACGAGAATTATATCACACTTTAATTTGAAGCACATCAGATCTCTATCACTATTTTCTTTAAGATTTTGAAAACTTAGAAGTGTAAAGCGTAAGTAGTTGTTCTCAGTCACTTTGCATTTCTCAAATTAACATTTGCAAAAGTATAAGTGTATGTCCTGAAACAATTTGTTCATACAACACCACACAATGAAACTAGTTCAGAATAAAGTTGAGTTGAATATGTCAGTTCCATCAGAACAACAAAGCCTTGTGTCATTGTTTATGTACAGGACAGTCAAAATAATTAGCCATGTTTTGAGTATAATGGTGTACTGTGTACTGTATGTGTTTTCTGATGACTAAAGGTTTGAATGCAATGACTGAATGTCCAAAGCTGCACTTTTTCAGTGTGCCTATATCAATTTCAATAGTACAGTTGCACATTATTATATGTAGGACATTGGTTGTAAATGAACAGATAGAATTCATATTTATGCTTGAAGTGTTTGTACTTTAATGTGTTGACAGATGTCAATGTAAGACTATGCTGTTGTATAGCACATTTACGGCATTTGGCTGACGCTTTTATCCAAAGCAACTTACAATTGCGACTGAATACATCTTGAGCAGTTGAGGGCTAAGGGCCTTGCTCAGGGGTACCAGCAGTGGCAACTTGGCAGAGGTGTGGTTTGAACCAGCAACCTCCTGATTACTAGTCAAAGGCCTTAACCAGTGAGCTACAAGCACCTTCATACACACACTCAACTTCATACATACATTCAGCTTCATACACACGCTCCCCTTCATACACACACTCAACTTCACACACATGCTCCCCTTCATACACACACCCCCCTTCATACACACACTCCCTTCACATACACACTCAACTTCATACACACACTCCCCTTCATACACACACTCCCTTTACACACATACTCAACTTCATACACACACTCTCCTTCATACACCTACTCCCCTTCATACACACACTCAACTTCATACACACACTCCCCTTCATAAACGCACACAACTTCATACACACACTCAGCTTCAGAAGTGAAAGGCAAGATTCACCTGGAAGCAATTCATCAGGAAACATTTACCAGAACATACATTTACAAAAAATATATACTTCACACATTATAACTACTTGATTATAACAGCAGTTTTGAAGGTAATGACATTTGCCATGAAGTAATACCTAGATATTTGGGGGATAATACTATTCAATAGAGAAAAGGTCTAATATATTTTAATCAACATAACATAATCATGTAAGAAACAGCAGACAGTTGTACTTACTCAGATGCATGAACATTTCCAAAGCATTTACTTTTTGTTCAAAAGAATGAAACATTGCTTTAATGATGTACACAGGTGAGCAGATGGGTTTGAGGCTGAGCTAGCAGTTTTGACCATTTTAATTCTGAGAAAAACTGTAAATATCAGCAAATTTATGTCTTGGTTATTATTACACTGTTGTATTTTATCAAATGCAAAAAACAAAATCAAAAATCAACAACAACATGATATCAGCATTATATATTGGCCAACAGTCACCCTGCTCTCTAAATATCGGCATTGACATCGGCCATTAAAAACCCGTATTGGTCGACCACTAGTGTGAATCATTTCAGCAGAATAGTAGAATTGGGGTTAGATATATTACTGCCCTGTCAAAATTATTAACATAACAACCCACTGCAGAAAATATGTGAACACTGATAAAAGTTACTAGGTATTAACATGATGCTTGTTAAAATGAACATTTCTCCTGAAAGCTGTTATAAATGTAATAGCTCTTGCTGAGTGAAAGCACAACACAGCTAGTCAAAATATACTCATTCATATTAATCAGTATCCATTCGTTTTACACTAATCTTTCTGGACATTTCCAGATATTTTCAGAGGATAGATTAGTCCAGTGAAGCTCTTGCTGCACTTGTCTGTGTGACCCTTGGCCACAACCACTGAGCTTTCAGCAGGCCTGGCTGAATGGAAGTGCCAGCCTGTGACTACACAGCAGACACAGCAGTGTCTTGTCACCAGCTGGTGACATTTAGAGATCCATTAGAGACCTGCACTCTACCCCGAGGTTATGGTTTGCATTTCAAGTGACCTTGTCATTTAACTCACAGTGAGGTTTCTCTCTCTCTGTCTTGTACACACACACACATACACAAACACACACCTCACAAGTTTATGCTCTAAGACCATCTTTCAGTGAGTGAATCTGAGACCTCAGTCCCAAATCCCCTTTAAACTGCTTTGCTTTGGTGATGAGTTCTGTCCTTCCCCATTTTGTCCTGCAAGGCTGAAGCATTGTCAGGACAGGCTAATACAAGTTCTCATCTCTATGACCCTCACTTGTTCTCTGAGTACAGAATATCTTGACTTTCTTTTGGTTTGGGGGTCTTTTCACCTTTCACCTGATCCCTGCCTGGTCGTCAGGTTCAGAGAGACGGGCCCAGCACAGACCAAATGGTCAGCTCTTTGAAATACAAAAAATAACCTCCATAAAATCCATTATATGGATATTGTCATTTATTTTAAATATTTATAGTTTATGCAAATGTGTTTATTTTCTCTTTTCTATTAGGTTTACCTTTTTGTTTCTTTGTTTTTGTTAAAGTAACATGTCACCTGCATAAACCACACTGCCCACATTAACGTGGCCCAGTAAATTTACTAAACCAACACAAGTACTGCCTACGCAGCTACATATGTATAATATACGTAGGTGGATGAATGGATGGAGTACATTTTCTCTGAGGAAAATAGTTTAATTAAAGCAGCACACAGGGCACATTAGATACAGTGGATACTACAAACACGAAACCCTACAAATAAGTGATCATTAGGTGTGTAGTATGGTTTATTATGATAGTCAAATGCTTATTTTAAAGTGTAATTATGCGTGTTGTGAGGAATAATCTGTAACTAGGAGCAGTGTTGTCACCATCTTCTTCTGAACTGAGCTACCAACTTCATGGTTGGATCCATTGGTCTCTCTGTCGTTCATCTTCTGGTCGTCTCTTTCCTTAACGACCCTCTACCGGCACACTGCTGCACTGAAGAAGGCCTAAACTGTCTGGTAGAACATCTGGAGCATCCTTCTGCTCCCACTGGTAGATTTGAGCTTCTTCAAACAGTAGGTTCTGCTCTGTGTTTCACTCTAGACTTCCTCAGTGTTATACATCCAGTCTGGTCTGTTGTCCAAGTACCTGTAGGTCTGCACAATCTCCACCTCCACTCTCAGGAAGGAGACAGCTGACAGAGTCTTGGATTTTTTTAATTGACTTACTGATTTTGTCCCGTGTCCTCTCTCTGCACTTTCCTACTGTATCCTACAATAATAAACAAAACATACACACACAAATGCAAATGCTCCGCAGCTGAGCAAAGCTCTCTTGTGTTTTATTGTGTGCATTAGCTATTCAGTGTTCCCATGTGTGATTAATTCCCTGGTGCAGACTTATTTGAATTAAAATGGTTCTAATTCTCACCCTCTGTGGTGCTTGGGAGCCCCACTTCACCCAACTGTGGAGAAACTGACCCAGTTTTTGTATTTTTCCAGAAGCTCTTTATGATGATGTTAGGGTTAAGTAACTGTTTAGCTCTTAATTAATGTGCCATCACAATAATCACACATCATGGTTAGAATGGAATTAAGAGAATGGCTTGTGCTTTAACAATTGCTAGTTTTCTTGTTTATTTGTTCGTTTGTTTATTATTTTGGGGTTTTGCAGAGATCCTTTTAAGTGTTTTGGTGCGGGGCGTGAAGGCACTGCCATCATGACAGAACGTGTTGTGTTGTGGTGTGCATTAGCTTCAGGGCTTGTGCCTTTTGAGGATTCACTTCCCACTGATTCCTCCAGCAGAGCTCTCAGGGCCGCTTCAGCAGAGCCATCCACATCACACACTTTCATCTCCCTCGCTCAGACCTGGCTGATGCAACTCCTCTGTTAATTACCAAGTCCTCAGTGAGTCAGTGGTGTTAGAGCAGGGAAAACACAATAGCCTGAAGCCTCCAGCACTGAAGCTGGGGCTTATTACCAGACTCCGTTCAGTTATGAAGTGACAGGAAGCAGAATCTAAGACTCATTACTATACTCCAGGAAGCAGAATCTGAGGCTCTTGTCCATAATCCATTCAATTATGATGTGAGAGGATGCAGAGTTTTGTGTTAGAAGATGGCAGCTTCTAAACGAGCGTGCTACTATTTACTTCTTGCAGAATGTTTTTTTTTTTTTTCTGTGGGTGAATTAAAGTTTGATAATATTTGAAGGCTGTTTTAATCTTCCATTATTACATTGCGTAGTGCATCAACAAACACATTAAATTTGCCTAACAGAGGAACTATTTTCAAACTGTTCTCACCAAGTCATTTCATTGTGACCTGACAAGGATCTCTTTGTCTCCTGCATATGTTTGCTCAGTTTGTGCCCCCTCGACTTGGCTGGGGTCCAGTTCAGAAAGAACCAGCATATTGCTGTGGTCTTCACGGCTACAAAGGGGCAGACAGGACCCGTGTAGACAAAGCAACAATTCTTTCTGAGGTTGGCCTCACTGCCAGTGTGGTTATGCTATAGTGGAGCATATGCGATGCCCCACATCTCTCTCTCCAAACTGAGTATCTCCATCTAAGCCATGTCTGAGGTTCTGCCATGGTTGCCATGGTGAGGAGAAGCGATGGTGACTGGTGATGCTGAGAGACAGCAGGCTCTTCAGTAGAGGAAAGTTAACCAGCTCCTGTCCTGGGTGCTCTTCATTCTTTTGTGTTACATTTTTTTTAGCTAATTATTGTCTTGTGTTTTTACGCTTGGTTTTGGAGCTTAGGCACTTGCTTACAGCTGTCTTTCTGAATCAAGTTTGAATCTGAGTTGGACCAGCTTGATTCAACATGTCCTCAAATGGACAGATCAACACAGTAGGATTGTCAGACACCTGAAAGAAGCACTGCATTACCAATAGTGCTACTGCGGGAGAAATTGGACCAGTGTTGTAAGAAATGTTGTAGGCTATGTGAATGTCCACGGCTCATCTCCCCACGCTGTGGTCTGGTCTCCCGACTCAGGAGGTGTGATTTGCATTCGATTTGGGTGAGGTTAAAGGACTTTCCTGCACAGTTGTCAACCTGTGGCTTAAAACAAAGAAAAAAAATGGTCTGAAGAAAAATGATTAGAAGAGGAGAGGGCTGAAATGTTGTTGTTTTTTTTTGTTCTGATTCACATGACAAAGGCAGGAACTGTTTGGCTAGACATGACAGTATAGGGAAACAAATGGGTTTGACAGGATTTTATATAGTTAAATCTGGCAATGCAAAGGCGAAGCTGTTTTGTGTGTGCCTCTCTGAACTATGGAGGCAGATTGTAATCACAGAGTTCAGCTCTGACCAATGAAAACAACTGTTTCTGCAGATGATAGGGTCTTTTCTCAGAATAAAAGACACCCTGTAGGCATGGTGGAAATACGATGTTTGCCCCTTTATTGTGTTT
>JAOYMR010000027.1:3450075-3483176 GCA_025802075.1 Tenebrosternarchus preto | reverse complement strand
TCCTCACAATACACATAGACCTCACCTTCAAGTGAGTCCTCACAATACACATAGACCTCACCTTCAAGTGAGTCCTCACAATACACATAGACCTCACCTTCAAGTGAGTCCTCGCAATACACATAGACCTCATCTTAAAACAGGTACCCAAAACACACATACCTCATCTCAGAGCCCCCAGAATGCACATAGACCTCAATTGACTTTTTGCGTTTTATTTGAAGTTTTCCTCAGAATGGAAATGTACATTGCAATGAAAGGAGTGCAGTGGAGTGCAGTGCCCACTGTCGACGTGTGCTGGCTGTGTGTTTTGCATGCAGGCAGGGTCGTCTGCAGTTCCGTCCGCCGTTTGAGGAGGTCCGAGCCAAGTACTACCGTGAGATGAAGCGCTTCATCTCCATCCCCAATCAGTTCAAGGGCGTGAGCGAGCCGGGGGAGGAGCCTATCTTCAGCGCAATGATCGAGCACAACGCCAGCGGCTTCCTCACCGTCTACTGCAAAGCCGAGCAGCTGTTTGAACGTCTGCTCCGTGTGCAAGACACATTCCGGGTGAGCAGAGAGCAAACGGCGACCTGTTAAATGACAGAGAGGTGGAGAGAGAAAACGCATCTGAACTCTACACCACATCTCTACACCACCTCCTCTTCTTCATCCCCTTCCTGTTTTCCTGTGTCTGTGCGGGTGTTCCTTTCTGAAGCCGTGCTAAAATCCTTCCATAATGATGTTTTACAGTTTGTTTGCTCTTTTTCTCTGTTTCCGTTTCCATCTCATGTTTTGGCTCCTGATGTGAGATGGTGATCTGCAGCATAGCTGATTCAGCAGAGGTTTGACCACATCTGGCTGTAATAAACACTGACGCAGTGAACAGATTCTAGTCTTCTTATTTACTTTAACAAATTCAGAATTTTAACTCTGATAAATATTAGAGTCAGAAAATATTACAGTCTAAGTTTTAGAGCATGTTGTCTGGCCCTAAGAAAGAGTGCTGTAGTTGTGGTCTGGAGTGGAAACTTTAGTTTTTGTTGTTCAGTGTTTACGGTTTCTGCTCTGAACTGAGGTCACCTCTAACTCCAGGAGTTCCCCCTGACAGGGTCATTAATCTATAAATGCTGCAGATTTGTGCTGTTGGGGGTACAGTGGAGTAATCCTGGGTGTGCAGGGGAGGAGGGGGGTTCAGGTCTTTCAGTTCCTCATTTTCGTTTCATTGCACTTTGGTTCTTCGTTTCTGTGCTGTGGTTGAATTTATTTTTGTCTTTCTGTTTTGAGTCTGAAACTTCCACTTTCTCATAGATTTTGCTTTTCTATCAGCTCCACTGAGTAGCACTCAGCCCACATCAGTCTCTGGTACAGCACCACACCACACTTCATGGTTCACAAGTTCAGTTCACGGTCTTTGCAATCCTCCCTGCTTTCTTCTGACTCCTGTGTGGTTATAGATGAGGGGCTGGAGCGCATTGAAGCAGAGAGTATCGCGTGCATACAGGTGTATTCAAATGTGTGTGTGTGTGTGTGTGTATGTGTGCATGTGTGCATGTGTATGTGTGTGTCTGTGCGCGTACATTTGCATCTCTGCGCATATGTGTGTGTCTGTGCGTGTGTCTGCGTGTGTGCGTTTGTGTGTGTGTGTGTGTGTGTGTGTGTGTGTGTGTGTGTGTGTAGGAGTGGGTGGTGTTGGGGCAGGTGCATATGGAAGCTGTTGTAGAAAAGCACCTGCACACTGTACAGCACTGGGAGAAGAACTTCAAAGCCCTCAAAGCAAAGGGGAAAGAGTTGGAACGCCTGCCCAGGTGAAACGCTAGAATATAACACACACTCTTATCCAGAGAGACACTGATAAAATACATCAATCAATACTGATCCTAGAGGAAGTGATAAAGTCTAAGATGACAAACTACCAAACAATTAGTGCCAAAACACACACACACACACACACACAAACACACACATATGCACATACATACATGCACAAACACACATACACACACATGCACAAACACACCTTTTTGGTGCTGTGGTCATTTCTGTGACAGTTTGCGTCTGTGTATATGCACTTATTGTGTGTGTGTGTGTGTGTGTGTGTGTGCACACCTGCAGCATGGAGAAAGTGGACTGTATCACGGTGAATTGTGAGCCAGTGAAAGCTGTGATTGATGATCTGATCCAGAAGCTCTTTGACACTTTGCTGTTGTCTCTGCGAAAATCCATCCAGGGTGAGAAACAAGGAACAGCCCAAACACTACACACTCAAACACAAATCACTTAACCCAAACACCACACTCAAAAACAAATCACTTAACCCAAACACTACACACTCAAACACTCACATCACTTAACCCAAACACTACACACTCAAACACTCACATCACTTAACCTAAACACTACACACTCAAACACAAATCACTTAACCCAAACACCACACTCAAACACAAATCACTTAACCCAAACACCACACTCAAACACAAATCACTTAACCCAAACACTACACACTCAAACACTCACATCACTTAACCCAAACACTACACACTCAAACACAAATCACTTAACCCAAACACTACACACTCAAACACAAATCACTTAACCCAAACACTACACACTCAAACACAAATCACTTAACCCAAACATTGCAGATGCACTCTGCAATACCTAAGCGAAGCAAACAGTCTCGTTAGTTAATTCGAACACTGCACACACACTTTGTTTTACACAAACGCTGCCGATATTCAGCTGTTAGCCAAACACTGCAGGTACAGATCAGGTCTTTTACTGCAGAAACCCTCTGCAGTAATGAGGAAACACATCTCTGTTTACATCAGTCCTGAATCACCCTGTAACACATACAGAATGCAGTGCTGCCATCTACTGGACATATTTTTCATTGCGTTTAGTGAATCAGATGTGTAATGTATTGCTGACAATGTGTCTTTTTCTTCAGGTCACATCCAGGACATAGACACTTTCATTAGTAGTGCACTGGAGATGTTATCCATTCGACCAGAAAGTATAGAGGAGATTGGTGAGGCTAACACCAGATACAGTCAACTACAGTCCACGAAACCTGAGGTACGTAGAACTAACCACAGTTCAGTCACAAAACAGCTGTATTACTGACAAATTCATTGTTTTCTTTGTGTGTGTTTTTAAAAATGATTTAAATGTATTCTCTGTATGTTGCTGTGGTAGTTTATGCTGTGATGGCACTACTGTAACACTGTTGCAGCCATGTCATGTTTCTAGTAAAACACTGCTGTAACCTTTAACAATACTGTGTGGAGCCTTTAGTCTGAGTATTGTGAAGAAGCAGAAATGTTACTTTTAGTGCAGTAATTTTGCTGTAACATGCTATACATTTTTGTATGTATTGTATAATGTAAAATTACTGCAGCAGTATTGCTGCTGTAACGTGTGTGGTGTTACTGCAGGAGTATTGCTGCTGTAACGTGTGTGGTGTTACTGCAGGAGTATTGCTGCTGTAACGTGTGTGGTGTTATTGCTGTCCGTTGCTGTAATGCTTTGTGCAGGTTCTTCCTCAGTTCCAGCAGGCTGAGGAGAAGAACAGATTGCTACGCTCAGTGGCAGGAGGGGGAGTGGACTCCATCAGCTCCCTCAAAGCCAAGTGGGACAAGTTTGAACTCATCATGGAGAGCCACAAGCTCATGATCAAAGAACAAGTACACACCCCCCCCATACACACATTTTTTTTTTGCTTTCTGAACCTGAACATCTGTGGAGAAACACAAGCTCCACATTGTTCCTACAGTTCTAGGTGATTTGGATCCTCTCCCCTCTCCCCATTGTTCCTCCCCTCCCTCAGGTGGAGGTGATGAGGGGGGGCGTGGCCTCCCGCGTGCATGTGTACCTGCAGGAGCTGCAGAGGTTCCACACTCGTTGGGAGCAACTCAGACCCAGCCATGACCTCATTGAGTCAGGTGACCAGGCGGCCCTGCAGAGGGCAGTGGAGAGCGTCTGTCAGAAGAGAGCAGAGTTCAACGAGCTGGAGAACATACGCACAAAGCTTATGTACGCCATGAACGTGCACACCAACACAGACACACACACACACACATATACACATACACACACACATGTACACACACACACATACTCACACACACATATGCACATACTTACACACACACACACATACTCACACACACACACACACGCTCACACACACACACACACACACACACACATATACACACACACACACACATAGTCGCACATACACATAAACATCCACATAAACACACACACAGAGGACCACACTGCACATTAGTGTAGCAAGTAGGATGAATTTAGTTTGAAATCTTTCCCCAATGCAGAAATAGTTTTATATTTTCATTCATGTATTTTCTAGTGATCTTTTTTTCTAGTGATATAAAATCCTGACATTATATTTTTATGTAGATTCCCTATATACTCACAAAACTCTGGGAGTTGTGATGTATGGATGATGTGTTGATCATTTCTTATGCCAATGTAAATAAGGAGTGGGATACAGTGTGATGAACTGAGAGAAGGCTGATATTTTTCAGATCGTTTTTGTCCATTTAGCTGTGATATCTTTCATCCTAGCTTAGTTGCTACATGCGTGTGTGGTGCGTGTGTGGTGCGTGTGTGGTGTGTGTTTTATAGGGAGGATTGTGAGCACTTTGAGCTGGAGGCTCCAGATGTACGTCTGGCGTATATCACACTGCAGGACCTGCAGGACTGTTCCAACATGTGGGCCCTTTATGAGCAGTTCCAGCAGGGCCTGGAGCAGAGTGCACAGCAGGACTGGATAACATTCAGGTCCACACACACACACACACACACACAGATTCACTCGCAGGCATTAACACACACACACACACTCACTTGGGCATGCATACACACACACACAACTCCAGAATTAAAGTTAGGTAGTTGAAAATTTGTATTCATTATGAAAGGTGAAAAGTGGGAGAAAAACAGTATAGTGGCGACTACAGTGTAGTGTGTCATCTGTTAACTACAGTGTAGTGTGTCATCTGTTGACTACAGTGTAGTGTCATCTGTTATCTACAGTGTAGTGTCATCTGTTGACTACAGTGTAGTGTCATCTGTTATCTACAGTCTAGTGTCATATGTTGACTACAGTGTAGTGTCATCTGTTATCTACAGTCTAGTGTCATCTGTTATCTACAGTGTAGTGTCATCTGTTGACTACAGTGTAGTGTCATCTGTTGACTACAGTGTAGTGTGTCATCTGTTGACTACAGTGTAGTGTGTCATCTGTTGACTACAGTGTAGTGTGTCATCTGTTATCTACAGTGAAGTGTCATCTGTTAACTACAGTGTAGTGTCATCTGTTAACTACAGTGTAGTGTCATCTGTTAACTACAGTGTAGTGTCATCTGTTAACTACAGTGTAGTGTCATCTGTTGACTACAGTGTAGTGTCATCTGTTGACTACAGTGTAGTGTGTCATCTGTTATCTACAGTGTAGTGTCATCTGTTGACTACAGTGTAGTGTGTCATCTGTTGACTACAGTGTAGTGTGTCATCTGTTATCTACAGTGTAGTGTCATCTGTTGACTACAGTGTACAGTTTCATAAAGGGTTGTTAACATTTCTGTTCTTTAGAAGCATACGGTGAAAACATCTTATTCATCCAAATCATAAAATCTGTGTTTCACAGGGGCTGTAAATATACTCTCAGGATGTAAAGGGACTTTTGTTTTCTAAGACTTTAACTGTTCTTGAAACTTACCAGAGCAAAATACAAAACTGTTATAAAACATCTGTAGCAGCAGGTGGGCTGCAGGTAGGAGCTGTTACTGGTGGTGTCGTGGCTGTCACAGGTGGTGTTGTGGCTGTCACAGGTGGTGTCGTGGGAACTTTTTCAGCAGAGGAAAAAACTACTTTGCTTTGGCATTAAAGTCTTTAAAGTATTTAGTGCTAATTTTTATTTTGTATTTTTACCTTTAGAGATTAAGGGGATTTAGAGGATTAAGATGTCAAGATAATCTTTCAGGAGTGCTGACCCCATTCTGTGATGGATAATTGTTGACACATAGCTGGCATCTTACGGAGGTTTCATATAACACTATGATAAATGTGTTAACTGTCATTTGCAAACTGTGCATGATAGTGTGTGTGTCCTCTATAGGAGCAAGACGTACGAGTTTGAGGACTTCCTGTTCACATGGCATGAGCGTCTGCGGAAGCTGGAGGAACACACCCCTATGTCTGTCATGTTGCAGAAGGAGGTTGACAAATACAAGGTGGAGGTCCATCAGAAATGTTTCTAATATACGGTTACTGATAGAGCTACCAGACATCAGTGTGTGTGTGTGTGTGTGTGTGTGTGTGTGTGTGTGTGTGTGTGTGTGTGTGTGTGTGTGTGTGTGTGTGTGTGGGTAGGGTCTGGTCCCTGTACTGAAGTATGTGAGAGGAGAGCATCTCTCTGAAGATCATTGGCTGGACGTGTTCCGGATGTTTGGGCTGCCCAGAGGAACCACGCTGGAGAAACTGCTGTTCAGAGACCTACTGAACGTTACACACACCATCATAGACAAGGCCATGGAGCTGAAGGTACACACACACACACACACACACACACACACAGCCACTTTAATTGAGAAGTGCCTCTTTAATTGCATACTGCTTTATTAGAAACAGTTGCTGGGTTAAACGTGCCCTGCAGCAGCAGGACTGTGGTCATAAACTGACCACTGATGAAGATTTAGATGATGACTATAATACAAATTGCATATGGCAACAGATGGTCTGTAGTGTGTAAATGAACATCTACAAAGTGTTTCTAATAAAGTGGGCCGTGAATCTCCCAGAAATGGAGTGTTTTAGTGCAGATAGTCGTGTTGGACAGCTTGGCTGACACTTAGACAGTGTGGGAGGGGCCTCGAGATGGGGGGGAGGGGTCTAGGAGTGCATTATACACTATGAGAGACACCATGAAATCATGAAATTTGTGCAGAACGTGCAGGACAGAGTGTACAACCTCACTCACTGTGTGTGTATGTGCGTGTGTGTGTGTGTGTGTGTGTGTGTGTGTATGAGATCATGCAGGAGAGAGTATACAACCTCACTCACTGTGTGTGTATGTGCGTGTGTGTGTGTGTGTGTGTGTGTGTGTATGAGATCATGCAGGAGAGAGTATACAAACTCACTCACTGTGTGTGTATGTGCGTGTGTGTGTGTGTGTGTATGAGATCATGCAGGAGAGAGTATACAGAGTCACTCACTGTGTGTGTGTGTGTGTGTGTGTGTGTGTGTGTGTGTGTGTGTGGGCGATCACATGCACTCTTGCGTGTGTGCAGGACCTGAACAGCCGGGCTCATGCGGAGGTAAGTCTCCGTGAGGCTCTGCGGGAGCTGGAGTTGTGGGGTACAGGGGCGAGTTTCTCCCTCACCGAGTACCAGGACAGCGCCGGCAACGCCATCAGTCTCATCCGTGACTGGAGGGACGTGGTCAACCAGGTGGGCGACAACCGCTGCCTGCTCCAGTCCCTGAAGGACTCGCCCCACCACCAGCGCTTCCAGGACAAGCTGGTACTGTGGGAGGGCCGGCTGGCCGACCTCGACCACTACCTCAACAGCCTCAACACCATCCAGAGGAAGTGGGTCTACCTCCAGCCCATATTTGGCCGTGGGGCGTTGCCACTGGAGCAGGCCCGCTTTAAGAGGGTGGACGAGGAATTCAGGTGGGTTGGCTGCAAGTGTGTGTTTGTGTGTGAGTGTGTGTGTTTTTATGTTACAAAAGTGTATGTAATGTAATAGGGTGTAGGTTGGTGCTGTTGTGAATGTAAAATAGGACGTTTGTGTTCATAGATGTTCTTCTTCCCTGGAGTTTAAACTCATTTGCACCAGACTGTTTAATATTCATGTTTATATTACTAAAATTCTTTTTCAGTAGGAGTTTTCTGAACCTGTCACCTTTTTCATGCATGGTATTTGTGTATACCTGTGTGTACATGTGCACGTGTGTGCCCGTAACATGCGTGTTGTTTGCGTGTGCAGGGCGATCATGTGTGATGTGCAGCGAGACAGCAGGATCATGTCCCTGACCCTCCGTTCAGGCATCAGGACCTCCTTCCTGTCCCTGATGGACCAGCTGCAGCGCTGCCAGAAATCACTCAACGACTACCTTGAGGTGCAGAATCTCCCGCCCTTGAATTACCCACCGCACCTCTGCTGAACACAGCAGGGCCTCAGGGACCCGTGTGTGTCCCGTGTGTGTCCCGTGTGTGACCCCTGTGTGACCCGTGTGTGTCCCGTGTGTGACCCCTGTGTGACCCCTGCAGGAGAAGCGCTCTGCGTTTCCAAGATTTTACTTCATCGGTGATGACGACTTGCTAGAGATCTTGGGCCAAGCCACCAACCCCACAGTCATCCAGACCCATCTGAAGAAACTGTTTACAGGTAATACACCATCATATACACATACACACACACACACACACACACACAGGTAATACACCATCATGGACACACACACACACACACACATACACACATACACATACACCATCATGGACACACACACACACATACATACACATATACACACACATACTCACACAGAAGTATGGAGATATTGTTTGTAACTTGTGGATTTGCTTGTGTGTGTATGTGTTTGTGTGTTTGTGGGTATGTGTGTGTGTGTGTGTGTGTGTATAGGCATCCACAGTGTGGACTTTGATTCGAGCTGCAGCAGAATCACAGCTATGAGGTCACTGGAGGGGGAGGTGGTGCCTCTAAGAAACACCATCACCATCAGCAGTGATGTGGAGGTCTGACACACACACACACACACACACACACACAGAAACACCATCACCATCAGCAGTGATGTGGAGGTCTGACACACACACACACACACACAAACACACAGAACAGCATACACCACACGATAACAACTCCACACACACTTACACACTCATGTCACTAACAAACTTGTATTTGTTACTCTTGTGTGTTTTAGGTGTGGCTCAGTGAGCTGTCAACAGAGATGAGGGACACACTGAAGTTCTTGCTGAGTGAGTGTGTGAACTCAGTGAAGCGAGGAGGAGTGGACCCCAACCGTTACCCCTCACAGGTAACACCCCATACACCCCTCACAGGTAACACCACATACACCCCTCACAGGTAACACTACATGCACCCCTCACAGGTAACACTACATACACCCCTCACAGGTAACACTACATACACCCCTCACAGGTAACACCACATACACCCCTCACAGGTAACACTACATACACCCCTCACAGGTAACACCCCATACACCCCTCACAGGTAACACTACATACACCCCTCACAGGTAACACTACATGCACCCCTCACAGGTAACACCCCATACACCCCTCACAGGTAACACCACATACACCCCTCACAGGTTCCTGTGATGAGACCGGGAGGGTTAGGGACATCTCATTATGTCCTGCTTTCACTGTAGTGACTGTAACTCGGCTGTACTCCTACTAGAAGGGTGTGCCTTTAATTCTGCTGTGTGTGTGTATGTGTGCGTGTGTGTGTTTGTGTGTGTGTGTGTGTGTGTTTGTGTGTTGGTGTGTGTGTTTGTGTGTGTGTGTGTGTGTGTTTGTGTGTGTGCGTGTGTGTGTTTGTGTGTGTGTGTGTGTGTGTGTGTGTGTTTGTGTAACATGAGACAGGCCTCTCCTTCTGCATGTATTCCTCTTTCTAAAGTGATCTCCATGTTCCCATGGGGGGGGGTGGGGGGTGTCTACTGGTGCTGCGCTACACAGCTTCCCTTTACTCTCCTAACAAAAGCCCACTATAGCAACACCCTGTCAGGCTGCTGTAATTATACCTGCATTTCGGAAACAGACAGAGGAACTGAATCAAACAAGCACCATTAGAAGCATCTGTCCAACCCCCAAAGGCAGGTTACAGCTCCAGCAGGTTACAAGCACCTTGGGGAAACGTTGTTCTAGAATAAAAGCCTTGTTTTTGCTGTCTTTCTACCATTTGTGTTCTCAGGCATAAATCATAAATATAGCTCAGACCAGGAATGTCAGAAAATGGTAAAATGATAAATAAAAATGGAAATTCTTTAGTTCTTCCTTTATTCCCACTAAGTGAAAGCTCATGTGCAGATGTAGATCAGGCCTTTAATTCTGAATGCGGCAAGTGCTCTGTACATTCGAGACCGTGTAGGGCTGGTTGGGGCCGTGATGGTGTAAAATCGTAAAATGCCCACTCTCTACTGTGATTGGCTAGAACCTACGGAAGATGGAGGGTGACACGGCCGACGATCCGGCCAGAGACCTGAATGAGCTGCAGAATGCAGACTGGGTGAGTGGCTTGTCCTTAATATACAAATGTGCTCCCTTCATGACTCTCAGCTTAGCAATGTGCCTTTCATAAGAAACCTTTTTTTTCTTTCCAAATTCCTCCACCTAATACCTAGCTCCGTTGCTGAACATGCTAAAGTGTCATATATCTAACACATCATTTGAAGCTGTAGTTTTAGAACAGGGACTGACTGTACAGTCTTCACTTTGTGAGTGTGTTACTGAAGTCTGTGCAGTTTGTGACTGTGTGACTGTAGCCTGTGCGCTTAGTGAGTGTGTGACTGTAGCCTGCGCTCTTGGTGAGTGTGTGACTGTAGCCTGTGTTGTGGTTTAGGCACGCTGCTGGGTGCAGGTGATGAGGGACTTGAGACATGGCGTGAAGCTGAAGAAGGTGCAGGAGCGTCTGTACAACCCGCTGCCCATCGAGTTCCAGCTCACGCCCTACGAGATGCTCATGGATGACATCCGCTCCAAACGCTACAAGCTACGCAAGGTCATGGTGGGTGATTTCCCATGAGCAGTGTGTGGAAATGGCAGGCAGGAGCGCTGCATTCTCCTGTCACTCAATCCCTCTGCTCACTGGGACTCAAAATGAAGTCAAACCGGTAATACCAGGGAACAGGGAGCCGCCTCCCCTTCAGGAATAAACGAAATGGTGTGGCACCACACAGTACACTCAAAGGTTACAGATCCCAGACGCAAGAAAGCTGGAAATATGAGATAACCGTATATGGTTATGTGAGACGAACAGTGTTGGGTTATCTTTAAATACAGTGCATGAGTCAGTTATGTGATCCACGGGCACATTCAAAGCAGCTTCACCCTATTGTGATTTCAGGCTTAAGGAGTGTGATTTTAGGTTTTATGTATGTGTGAAGGTGAAAGGTACCAGTCCATACACACGTGTGTGTGTGTGTGTGTGTGTTTCTCAGGTGAACGGAGACATTCCGCCCAGGTTAAAGAAGAGTGCGCATGAGGTTATCCTGGAGTTCATAAGGTCCAGGCCTCCCCTCAACCCCGTGAGTATTGTGTAAAAATCCTCACACATCCATCACGGTACTGCCCACCTCACTCAAATTAGGGGTGTGTGTGTGGGTGTGTGTGTATGTGTGTGTGTGTGTGTGTGTGTATGTGTGTGTGTGTGTGTTGGTTTTCATAGCAGGCTCTACTGAAGGTACAGTACAGTAGCTGATTTTAAAACAGGAGTGAAATGTGTAGGTGATGCTACATAGTCATCTTCTACATTTAGTGTTGTGTGTGTATTACAATGTGCTTGCGTGTGTGTGTGTGTGTGTGTGTGTGTGTACAGGTAGCAGCGCGTAAGCTGAAGCCCCAGGTGGAACGTCCACCCAGTCTGCATGAGCGCATCTTGGAGGAGATCAAATCTGAGAGGAAGCTCCGCCCAGTGTCACCTGACCTGATCCGCAGGAGCAGACTGGGTGAGACACACACACACGCTCACATATACACATACACACATAAACACACATATACACAGATCCACAGGAGCAGACTGGGTGAGACACACACACACACACAGACACACATATCATATCAGATCCTCAAGAGCAGACTAGGTGACCTAATACAAACACACACTCATATGCACACACTTGCAAAAGAGATGGTTTACATTCACTTCAAACCTCTGTGACTTAGTAAAGCCTTTACATAAATTAAAGACTAATAATGTAAATCTGCTTTTTAAGATTTGCTGTACATTTGGTCTTCACTGCTATGTTGTATTGTTACCATGCAGATTTACATAACACTGTTCAAAGTGCCGTTGGACAGAATAGCCGGTACTCCACTGAAAGTTCATGTCAAAGCTTTAATAAGTTTTAATAAGCTTTTATAAGTTGGTGCTGACTGACCTTTCTGCTCACTGAAACCCATGAAAGCACCAGTGCTGGCAGAGGTGTTGGTCCATGGCTCAGAGTGACATACTTGTCCATTGTTCATGGTGAGATTCTGGTCAATTACTCACAGTGAAATACTGGTCCATTACTCACAGTGAAGTACTGGTCCATTACTCACGGTGAAGTACTGGGTCATTACTCATGGTGAGGTACTGGTCCATTACTCACTGTGAAGTACTGGGTCATTACTCACAGTGAAGTACTGGGTCATAACTCACGGTGAGGTACTGGTCCATTATTCATTACTCACAGTGAGGTACTGGTCCATGGGTCACAGTGAGGTACCATGGGAACAGGCTTTTCAGGTCCACTGCTTTATATATCAAGATTTTTCTCCACCATCTTCCTTTTCCAGCATTTTCTCTCATAGACACTGCAGAGCATCTGACATGTATTTTAAAGCAGCTATGATTTTTTACTATTTATGCCATAAGTAAAAAAAGAAAAATATTATTGTATCAGATATGGGAACTGGGGAGTCAGTGTACTGTTGTCTGATATCTCCCAGCCACATCTGGAAAATCTGCCTGTTTAATGTGCCGGATGTTTTGTTTTTGCAGTACATCGACCACTTAGCATGTCCCAGAGCTTTGACTCATCAGGTAAAGCTGTGCTGTTATGTGTTCCCCGCTGTAACCTGTCCCCTTTAGGCTGGTCCGTGTTTCTCGGACCAGCCCTGCCACACATCTTCCTTACCATTCCATGCTTCTGTGTAACTAGAGACTCTGCTGGGGGGCCTGATTTCACTCATACCAAACAGTACGATGCTGTGTAGTACTGTGTGAGTTCTTCTGAAGCAGTATGAGTGATTCCAGAGGCATCCCTGTATAACCCTGGGCTTTGTGTGCTCAATCAAACCTGATTCAGTTCATCAGCTAATTGTCAGTGAGTTTGTGAGTACTGGGATGTGTGATAGAGAAAAGACAAATGTGTGTAGTGAAGTGGTCACCAATGGGACATTTGGAAACAAAAGACACCGTAGCATTACTCCATTTGTAGTAGTTTTGTTTGTTTGTTTTTGTCCCTATAGTGAAATGTTATGTTTTATGTTATATTACAGTTTATGTGATATTGCATATTACAGTTGTATGTGATATTACAGAATGTGACAGGTTTGAGGAAAGTTACTGTAATGCACATAAATTAAGAATTGCTGATCTGACACTATATGTCAACGCTGGATTAAAAAATATATATATTTATTTTGGGGAAAGTAGCATTGTGTTAAGTAATGCTTTCTCAACCACAATCACATTATGTCTGCTATAATTGTGCACTGTTACTGTGGGATCCATGTTTGCTAACACCAGCCTTAAGTCCTATTTATATTTACTCTGGATGCTCATTCTTTTAATATGCCTTGTATGCATATATGACTTTTGCAGGAATGCTTTAAAATTGCATAACATGTTTAAGGTGCTGGCCACTCATTCCTCCACCTTAAGCGCCTTCATGTTCACAGCCAATCCAGTGGCAGCATCTTTAAAACTCACAGTGCGTCATTTGCCAACACTTGATGAGTCATATTGCCTGATATAATATCCTCTGATGCTGGGCTGTTCTCAGATCAGCCACAGCCCCAGTGCCTCACCCACAGCTTGAGTCTGTGCACTGTGCACGCATATGCCTACTTCGAACAGTGAACGGGCCAGCCAGATGGCATGGTTCACAATTAGCCTGCACCTAATGGCAAGCCTAGAGATGACTGGGCAGTGTGTGTTGGCACTGCCCATTGCTGGGGTGCTGCTCTGTTTTAGGGAAGAGAAGGGAAGAAAACAGCACAAAGTGCACAACACAGGGATTATTCAGCACTGAGGGTATTTATGGAACCATGGCACTAACAGCTCCTGCCACTTCAACACACCCACCGTGGGTCAGGGTGGATCCAACTGCTCCTATTTAAACAGTCATAGCCATGTTTTCACACTCCGTAAGAATAAACATCCAGTCTGTGTACTAAAGTAGTTGCTTGAGTTTAATGAAACTCACTTGTAGCTCGTGTGAGTGTGTGTGTGTGCGTGTGTGTGTGTGTGTGTGTGTGGCTTACACTCCGTACCTGTCCTGTGCAGACGTCTCCACGCCCGAGGCGGCCCGGAAGGCGTCCAGTACCATCTCGCTTGCCAACAGCGCCGCCCTGCAGTCGAACGGCACCACCGGCTTCCAGAGGAAGCGACTCCAAGCGCCCACTCTGGCTGAACTGGAGAGCTCAGACACAGACGTGAGCGTGTTTTAATGCGTCTATAAACAAACACCAGGAAATGTTGCCGTGGTAACTGATGGGGTCTGTGGGGAGCAACTGCTTTGATAACATCAGCACAATGCTACCTAGCGCTTAATGGGTTTTGTTATTAGCCACGCTAATAGTGATTTAAAGTTTCCCTTTACTCTTTGCAAACATACGTCTTTCCCACATCTAATGATCGATGTAGATTGAGCTCTGTTGGGTTTTGGTATGACTTTAGATAACTCATGTGAGTGACAAATAGGGTTGCCACCTTCAGTGTGAACAAATGAGGGACACTCACCCCCAGATGGAACAATCACCTATTATAAGAGACAAGTGGTAACCCTGGTGACAAAACATCTGACTCATTCTGCAGGATGAGACAGTAGGTCAAAAGTCAGCCAGCAGCTCCAGTATTTCCACACCCATGGTAGAGGATACGTCTCCAGAGACTGTGGGCAAGAAGAGTGAGTGACCAAATTGTGGCCACTAGCACACACCTTTCAATGAATGACTTGTTTTTACTATTTTTTGGAGGCCAACACACACACAACACAACGTTTAGTGTTTTAAGTGTTTAATAAAATGGTTAAGTAATAAGGATTGACAGAAATGGGCAAACCAATGCTGTAGTTGTACAGTGCAAGAGAGCAGAACCACTGCGCTAATTTATCTCACCACATTTCTTTGCCACTTCATATGATGCTACCTTGTTGACTCCTCCCACCCGTCTCTTAGCCCCAACCATGTTCCTGCCCATCTCCTCCACGCCCCAGCCAGAGAGGAAGCAGCCAGCTCAGAGAAGGCACTCCATTGAGAAGGAGACGCCCACCAATGTTCGCCACTTCCTGCCTCCATCCAGACAAAGCTCCAAGTCTTTAGTGAGTAAACAAAAAGGGCTTCCCGTATGTCATGTGTTCCTGTGTTGCCTGTTTCCATGGTAACCCGTCCGCTGGTACAGGAGGAGTTCTGCTTCCCGGTGGAGTGCCTAACTCTCACAGTCGAGGAGGTGATGCACATCCGGCAGGTGCTAGTCAAAGCCGAGCTGGAGAAGGTCCAGCAGTGCAAAGACATCTACCAGGCGCTGAAGAAAGGGAAGGTAATGCTCAGTTTAAAAAAAACAAACCTGCTGAAAGGATCCATTCAACTGGCCATCCGTTCAGTTGCCTCAGGACAGCCCTATGCTCAGGACAGAACCTAGCAAGGTTCTCTGTTCCTAACAAACATTACGCTAGTCTTATATTAGTAACTTTGTTACAGTACCACAAATGACCAAATGTCTAGCTTCTAATTCATTATTAATCCAGATTTAATTATTAATATACTTTTGGTGTGCTTTGATATTTATGAATGATTTTATGCAGCTCTGCTTTTGCTGTCGAACCAAGAGGTTCTCCTTCTTTACTTGGTCTTACACCTGCCAGTTCTGTAAAAGGTAAGGCTGGATCATCCAATAGGAAGGTGGACATAAACACTATAGCTATGTGCAGTTTTTCACCAAACAACCTTTTATCTTCCTCTCTGCAGGCCTGTGTGTTCACAATGCTGTAAGAAGGTCAGTTAAACGCTCTTCTGGATATTAACTGTGTGCTATTCATACAGTGGGTGAAACCATCACGGTGTAATTTGACCGCAGAACATTAAGAGTTAATATCCATGACACCAAGACTATTTCTGTGGATGCAGAACTCCAGAGCTCGTTCTGCTTACTGCAGGTTTTTGTGCACTAGCCAAGTGTTCTAGTTAACACATGAGGAACTCATAGCCAGCCCAAACCCCAGTACCATCGTTTTTAGTGAATGGGAGTACTGATCTGGGGTCAGCTTCCTGGTGGTACTGTAACTATATTCATCAGGACTTTTACAGCTGGTTTATTCCACCCTGGGATCCATTTAACTGAAGTGTTAATAACAGCACCCTACTGCTGCCTAAGAGCAGATGCTGCTGTTGATTCAGTAGGTTCATGTGTGATTTTCATACATGTACTTCTTCCTTGTGGGGGATATAATGAATATTGCTAGGACAAACTAGGACAATATTTATTGTATTTATTGTCATTGGTCAGAAGGCCATAGACCAGCCTTTATACTGTGTATGTTCTGGTGCTCACTCAGATTCGTTTGCCTGCTAAACCGTACGGCAACCTGCCCATCTACTCGCTGGGCCCGTCCACCTCCACTCTGTCTCGGGACAAGCCAGACAAGGCCAGCACGAGCCACCACCGGCCCAGCCTTCAGCGCACCATGTCCAGGTAGCGCCCTTAATCCTGCCCCCACTGCTCGACACATTCCACCCCTGCTCCAGCATGTTTCATCCTTACTCCACATTCTTGAGTGCTTCTCACACTTAACCACTAGGGGTCAGTGTAGGTACAGGTTTTCATTCCCACCAAAAAAGAAAAAAATCTGATCAATTGATCAGACAATTATCACCTCTGTTATAATTTAACTACAGAACAGTAGTAATCTCTGTTATAGTAATAGACTTTACTATAGAACAATAGTCATATCTGTTATAGTTCAAAGACTACCTAGAGTATTGCTCTTTATGATGCAAAAGAAGTTTAGACTCACACTAGTCCTTTGTGGATCACCTTATAAACTATCCATTACTAGAACACAGTTCCTCTTGAACTCTTTTGTTTTTTTGCCCCTCCCCCTCACCTCTTCTGCACTTCCATCATTTGTCAGACTGTCCAAGTCAACGCGTCAGTCCTCCTCATCCTCATCGAGAGAAGAGATGGAGCTCCCCAAGGAGCTGACAGAGGACTGGAGCAGCATGGAGGTTTGCGTGGACTGCAAGAAGTTCATCTCCGACATCATCTCATCGAGCAAGCACAGCCTTTCCCTAGCCACCAAGCGCGCTCGCTTAAAACGCAAGACGCAGTCCTTCGTCATGTCCTCCGCCAAGGGCAGCGAGTACAAGCCCTCGGAGAGGACCATCCATGAGGTCTGAGATGCCATGTCTTTCTGTCCCATCTGGAGCAGATCTAAACCCCTTGGAGCAGACTTGAGCAGCCCCACTGGACTGGGCCCTGTCTGTTCCTCTGCTTTGACCTGCTGTAGTTTTAGAACAGTATGGGGAGGGGTGTTCATTGACTGTGTGGTAATGGTGGCCATAAAGTCTTATTGTTGTGTACCAGTTCTTCCAAATGAACAAAGCTGTGATCAAATGTTTGTTCAGTGTGGAAACGGATGTACATACGAGTGCCTCATCACTACTGAAACACCACCATGCATTTCCCATCCACAGAGTACAGGAAAATGGAAGGGCAGGTTTACACTTGGTTCAGTGAATCCCAGAACACATCAGTCCCAGTGCAGCTAGAGGTTGTGCATCAACATGGCAACAACAAGCACAATCAAGCGGTAAAGGAGACCAGAAAAGATGTACAAAGACGGACAGTTAATCTCATCAATGAAGGCAATTCTTACAACCCTGTTTTTAATGAGGGAGGTGATTTTGGGTAATCGTAGCTGTGAGAACTGTTGTGTCCATTGGCAATGAAAGTTCTGAAGTTTTGTATGATGAAGTGGTCAAGGTTTATTTATACATTAGATCCATTCCTAAGGGAGTTTAGTAGTAAATAATCCAGTCTGTCAGATAACAGATCAAAATATCAAACCCTCCAAGTAGTTCATTTATTTTTGGATTGTACTGTGAATTCTGAGATTTAGCAAGATGGAAGTGTCACTTTGTTATACCCCTTTTTATTAAAATAGCTGTAAATGCTAGCATCTTTACAGCCTTTAATTAATCAGGTGTCTCCCTCTTGGATTATAAAAGTACTATGGCTTGAGGTTTTGCCTTTGTCATAAAGACAAGGGGAAGTGGAAACCTGCACCACACTCTTCCCTACTGTTAGGACTACAGGCGGTGAGACGGATCAGGAAGTGAGTGTGTTTGTTTGATGTCGTAACATTCGTCTGGTTGCCCCAGGTTACCGTTGATCGGTCGAGTGGGATGTTATTCTGATATTTGTAGCCAATGTAAAAGAAGAATTCTACAGCATCTCTAGAACAGTTCAGAGGACACAGTCCTATTTGTTTCGTCTTAACCCTTGAAGCTTGTTCTTTTCAGGGATAGCAATAAGTTCTGATGGCCCTCCTGGTATAAGATGAAGCAAAGGATTGGTGCCTTTAGTCTACGCCCGTTTAATAATGAGTGTACCTCTACTGATCGGAAATATTTTATTTACAAATAAATAAAATGTATAAATGAATAAATAGCCCCATGCCAAATGAACATGTGGCATGTACATTACAAACCAGTTTCTCAGCAGAGGGTTGATTGCTTAATGTTGCTAAAGCATTTTGCACTGTCAGAAATATAAGGGACATTTGCACCACTGAAGGCTCATTCCCCATAATATTTAACATAATGGTTGTAATATAGCTTGTAATTCCTAGAGCAGTCTATGAAACATCAGCGGTTAGGATCTATCTGAAATGCACAAGACTGACCATGTTCAAGAATACATAATGACGGTTATTTCTTACAAGGCAACCTGACACATACTGTATTTTTTGTAAATAACTGTATTTCTCTTTTCTTCTGTTGCAGGTGTATAGACCATGTACAAACGTGTATTTAATTCTGTATGAATAGAGTAATATGCTGTTGCTTGGCCGTTGATGAAAGATCTAAAAATGCCTTGTTGACATCTGAAGCTAGTGCCTGCTTGGGAACTAGTATTAGTTTCTTTCACAAATCTGTTCAATTTGCAGGTTTTTCTGTTCTCATTTTGTCATCCTGCCAGCATGTCACTCTTTCGGTCAGTTTGTTTGCCTTAAATTTGCTGTCTTCCTCTGTGTCATTGCACCATAGCAGTTGTTTTTGCTCGAAGAGAATACCCAGTGGCCCTAAAACCCCACAAATTGCTCAGTAACCAAACGTTTGTATCGTTCGTGCGTAACATCTGCTATTAAAAAAAAAACATCTAGATGAATGTTGTTAAATCTCCAAACAGGAGTCAGAGCTTCTGGGATCCAGAAGATATGACCCACAGCAGAGGCTCCTGGAGCTGTGGTTAAAGTGAACAATGTATAACAGGGCTAGTTTTCCATGCTCAGTAAACCAGAGCCAGTCAAGGTTCCCTGTTTTAGCATTTCCTGGTTAAGTATGCTGCAAGAAGAAGACAGTAGCTGGTGACCTTATAGATGGTTTATTGACTTCCAACCAAGTCTGTTTAAAGCAGAGGTGATCCATAAAAGACCCATGGAGCTCTGTAGTACTAAATAGTGTCTGAAGAGAGGGAAATAGACCCATGATGTCTGATGCTCTTATTTATAAAGTGGCTGCAAAATGCATGGATATCTGCTGTGCTTGTATGCTTGATCTGTAGCTGTAACTGTTTTTGTTTGCATTTTTCCTTCCAAATAAATACTGTTGATTGTAATAAAATAATGCAAAATGTTGCTTTGGCTGTTATTCATAAATATAATCAAAACTTGACACATACTGAAAATCCTGCATTGACAAAAATGGAATAAATCACACAGACACCTTTTTGTTTTTATGCAAACATTTATGATGCTCCAAACGTCTTTCCACCCACTTCCTTTAATTTATTAGTTCTTACTGTTTGATGATTAGTAAATCTGAAGCTCCCATAACATTTTATTTCCACTAAGGGCTTCTTTCTTTTGTTGTTGTTTTTTTACAGTGTATCCAAGTATATCCAAGCTTGGGTAACCAAGATACACAACACAGGTATCACCTGACCCATACCCGAGGCATGCTCTGCTTTCCTGAACAGCACAGATAAAAAAAAAATAAAAATAAAACTTTAAATCATATCCAGCGCCCAGTTTTCAGTAGACTCATACATGAGAACCGAGCATGGATCATGGGTAAAATATTAGATAAAATGTTAAAAATAAAAGTTTGAGATGTTTTGAAAATGTAGACACCAGATGCGTAAAGGCTCGTATTTCATACATGATCTGTATGGCATTTTCTCCATCTGCATGCAGTCCAGTGAGACAGCTGACGCCAGCCTTCATCAGCCACGTGCTTCTTAGCGCGATATGGTGAAGTGTGTCGCTTGGATTGTCTTATTCTTGCACATTACGGGATTTTCTTTTTGGTAATAGCTTGTCCGACGTTCTTAAAAGCTTTACTGGTGGACGTCTTCCTAGATTTATTTTTAGCCTGTGGAATCGTAATAGAATGCAGCGTTAGTTTTAAGCAGTCCTACTAAAAAAATCAACGGTTTGAGTCATTATGTTCGCCCTTGGTTACATTACTTGTATTCATCACTTTTATTATACTTTAACTGGACAGTATGGTGCACCGCGCGGTTGTCGCTGCAAAAGTAATGTCACAGCAATGTGACGAGGATTCAAGACTCGCCTCATGTGCCGGTCTCTGCAGGTCGTTACTGGCAGGCGCGCAAAGTAAAGTCTGTCTTCCACATTGTGTGCCTGCGTTCACCAACTTTTTTTCCTTACCAGAAGAGCCTTTGCTGGCAGAGGTGGGTTTTTCTTCATCTTTGCCTGTGGAGACACTCAGACCTGAAAAAATACAACCGAAAGAGTTACCTTAAAAAAATTGTTTACAACTGAGAGGTAAGTGCTCTATTTAAAAGATAATAGATTTTTAAAATGAAAAGCGGGGTTATATTCAACCCTAAGATCCAATAAAAAGAAACTCAGGAAAAAAACTCTCTCTTCATTGCCAGAAATAGCAGATACAAAATGCAAAGGCAGATACAAAAATGTGAATTATATCTATTTAATTTTGTCGCAAAACATAAAAACGCAATAAAACAAAAACAGGAAAGGTAATTTACGTCATTCCTATTATACACCGCCCATCACTACGCCTCATTGCGCGCCTAACTTCACTGTTCGCTCTATACCCGACCTTCCTTTTGGTCACGGCGTTGCGCAAACAATTTTGAAAGCAGCTGCTATATCTTAAACAGTAGTCCGATGTGAAGTGTTATGCACCAAAGCGGCAACAATGTGCCAAACATTTGTTTCGAGCGGCATTGTGTCGACAGTGGTGCAATCAGGCTGTTTGAAGGGAAGTGGCGAAAGAACCTACTGCACGACGACCAATGCGCAAAAACCTCACATTATGCTAAAATAGTCTTCATCCTTGATTAACATTGTGTGATTAGGTGAGCCAATATAACCATACCTCTGTGATCAAAACACATACTGAACTATAAACCTTTAAAATGTTTAGTTCGCAAACACCCCCGAAGTAAAATAGAACTTCTAACATCTCTTTCACAAACACGCACAGGCACGGGACCTGTATGTCATGCAGGTGTCAATCCCACAACTTTTATCGCGTTTGCTACCTCTAATTTTACTGTGCGAGTCATTTTCAGCGTATCGTCTCCTAACACTCCTTGAGGAAAGACCCCTTTTCTTTCATAACCGTGTGACAGGTTCAGCAATTTCTATGGATTCAGATATTTCTATTCAATGTCTAAAATGATTTCCGAATATTGCTCAAATTCCATCTTGCTGGCTCGCTAGCAGCTCTACCAGAGATTTTTGAATGCAAACTTAAGACAGGGTCTCCATACAGAACCATACAGTCTATGGGTAAGCGCGAGCAGTAGACGCTAAGAGTTGCCTTGACGACGGTATTATAAACGAAAACTTCCGGTTTTTTTCCGGAAAAAAAATATAGACCCTTTAATGTTTTTGTTTCAGCGCGATTTTATTTTCTGCTTAGCGAAGAAATCTAACTTGCTTTGTATTTTCTGTTATTTCTGACAGTAAAAATGAAAATGACTTTTGTATCGTTGTTGGATTTTGAGAATAGAATCTAATAACTGTTTTTCACGTTTTAATGTCCGTCTCTGAAAATATAAATGAAGGTGTACGGACCGAACAGCTGGACGAACAGAGACATTCAAACAAAGCCATAACTGGCATATATGTACGATTCCCGTTCAATAAACTATTTATTTAATTGAAATGTTATGACTGTTTTAACATTTCTTTATTATCTAACTTGCCTGTGCACGTTGCAGTGTTTTCCTTCCTGCCAGCGCTGGCCTTCAGGTCGTTAGTCCCGCTTTGGTGACTGCTGTTATAACTGCCAATAGCCATCTGTGTTACCTCTGTATCAGTGGTCGTAAGCCACGTTGATTCGGTCTCTCCGGTCCAGCTCTCGTGCCATCGGGGATCGACTGCATCAGCCCTGCTTCCACCGCACCCCATGAAGACCACCATACGCATCCTAAGCGATCTTTTTTTTTTTTTTACACGAATACCATACAAGCACGAATCGTGGATGTGCTATATGTGGAGATCACATTCTGCGTTTTCGTTTCATCTAGCGCTGCGCACTGCGTTAAGATGACGCGATTTACGCGGAACCTCTTTAAGATTTTTTTTGTACGGCGTGCGGAATACATGTGTAGACGAACGTCATCACCAACGTACATTCGTGAAAATAAAAGGAACAAGGGGTGGACAACCTTACTCCAATCTTTTCCTGTAAAAATGACCACACAGCTGACAGCACACCGCCCCCAATAGACAACTAAGCATTAAGTACTGTAATATTCATTTTATATTCCGATTCAATGACAGGCACTACTTCCCACATATATATATATATATATTTCTTTTAAACACCACATGTATAGAACACATTTTTGTAATGCAATCCGTTCCTGATGTGGACCACTGATGTATAAACACAAAGCAAAGACACCAGCGTCCTCACACACACACACACACACACACACACAAATATATCATTAGCAGCTATAACTACCACAATAAAGAAAACAAAAGTGGAATGACATTAAAATGCAGAATTTCTATCTTAAATACACCCAATCCATTCACTTACGCATTTTATAAATACACAGATGATCTTTTTTTTTATAAAAAAACAAAACAAAAAAAACAACAACAGATAAACCCTGTAAACATGGTAGGGACAGAGATTACAGGCGATCTGCTGCCTCCGGTGACTCATCAAGCGGCAAAGAAAACACGACCTCTCAGCGAGAATGAGCATGCGAGAAACGGGTGGTGCGGTTAGTGGAAGAGTAATTATACGATTTATGAAACATCTCATACATGTTCACAAGGACAAAGCAAACAGTAGTGGGTCCTGCGGGTCAGGAGGCGCTGCACTATTTGAAGTCCAGCAGGTTGCAGTCGATTTTGTAGTACACGTAGGGATAATACTCCTGCTGGGTCAAGTTGAGGCCAGGAATGTCCACAGCAGATTGCTAAAGGAAGTTAAAAAAAATGCATTTAAAAATTAATAATAATTATTAATTAAAAACAATATGTATAAAATCAATTATGCGCTGCTTATTTATGCCTATGTTATAAATAGCTGTGCATTGTAAACGAATCAATAGTGGGGGAGGGGGGAATCATAATTGTTCATACGTCTTCATGCCTGTATCAAGCAGAAGCAAAGACTTGTGCAATCAAAACCAGTGTTCTTCCCTTCAACTCAACAAGGGCCACAGCACCCCCACCCCCCCCCACTCCACTTTACTCCACCCATGCAGGATGTGATGGTGATCAGGAGAAAAATACCCTGTGTATGTAGATGTGTGGGTGTGTGTGGAAGGCTGGCCCACACGGACACTCACATCGATAATGGCAGCTGCGCTGCTGTCCAGGTGCTTGTAGAGGTCATACAGCACCTCCCTCAGCTTCTTCATGTTCTTCTTGTTAGGCTGCAGAAGCATCGCCTGGAAGTTCACAGGTAGGCCATACCTGCAAAAGTGTGAAGGTGCAGCATTAAAACACCTAGTGCTCCTAGCTCAGCTGGGTGATAAAATGTGCCCTGCCGGCTATTCCAGCATCATTTCCACACATCAGGTGTTTTGTTGTGGTCTCTGGAGCTGGTGCCAGTTCAATGTGGAATTAACTGGAGTCTGATTGCCTGTATGCAAACTGTTGAGGGCCTAATGCACATCTTTAAATCTTACTGCAGCATATATGAAAGTTGTATTGATAAAATATTTTTAGATTTTTGTACCTTAAGACAGATTCCACAAACACCCTCAGAGCTTTAATGTGGATCCAAGCGATGAAGGCCTCGCTGAAATTCACTTTCAGCCATCGCACAAGAGGACCCTGTTAACAGCCATGCATCAAAAGCCACATAATTATTACCAGGCATTAATCTTCGTCACTGTTTAACTACAAATGGATTCGCAGCGAGGGTTAAAAAAATGTGTCTTACAAACTGTTTCTTCTTATCGGTGGACAACCTTGTCATCTCCTCTTTATCTGCCTTCATCTCCTCCTCATTGTACTGAAAATCTCGGACGATGAACCTATGAACAATGCGTGCACAGGTCTGATAGGAAATTGGGAAAACTGAAAAGTCAAAACTGCTAAGAGATGTACAAAGTGTATAATGAATGTATTCAAGGGTGGATATTTTAGCCTCAGCTTTCAAAGTTGGTTAATCTGCCTAATTTTTGTTTTATTTACATAACTGCAAGCATGTGGTTTATGTAGGAACCTTTATACTGATTCTCCATTCCAGTCTAATACAGACTCTCTAAAGTCTTTCAAAGTTTAAGAGGTGCAATTTCTTTTTTTTTCTTCTATCTTAAGTGATATGATCTCACTACTCCATTTTTACCACAATATTAGATGTCCTGGTTCAACCCTTCTTTGCAGTAGTTCCTGAATGCATTTGATTGCTTGTCCATGAATCACATTTTGTAGCCTCTGTGACTTTAGTTGTGAGAGGCATGATTCTCTGAAATTGGAAAATCCATAATCCCCCTACTAGCCTCTCACTAGGATATTCTATCTGTTCTTAGACTTGAAAAGATGAAGTACAATGTTCACAACTCCATCAATACACATCACAAAATATGGCCTTTTTTATTCGGGCACAGTACGTCTAGACCTTTCCGAGTGAATGGTCCTTTCTTATAGGACCCTTTTCTTTTTCTTCATTTATGTGGAGTCAAAGCTCCACTTTCCCAGCTTACATGAAGATTCGTTTCTGTTTGTTTATCTGGTTTTTGTTGTTTTGGTTTTATGTCCACATGTTAAATATTTCCTATAAATTTCAAGCTCTTGGCGTTCTGTAAATGATGTGTAATATCAGCAATAAATAAAACTTATTAAATAAAAAAAAGGTGTTTTCCCTGGGAGATGCTGCCTACTTCTGCTCTCTGGCTTTGTGTCTGAAGTCATCGATGGCCTTGCGGAACAATGTCACACTGAACAGCCCACTGTCCTGGTCCTCGAAGAGCAGGCTGAGAAGAGAGGACACTGAAGGTTAGCTCAGGAGAGACTCAATGATATACTGGTCTGATGTATGCAAGTCCAAATCTCTGGAGTGGACCGTACTTTGTGGACCGTGGTACCACCATTTCTGCAAGAGTCTCATATGTCTTCTGCCAGTCTGCATAATTTGTTCTGGTGAGAAGGCAGATGAACCATTAGGCTTGACAGCGAGGGATCTTTAAGATCTGCATGTTGTTATAAAATAGAGATACAAATAAAATAATAATAATAAAAAGTTTTACTTACTTTGGTACCACAACCAGAAGAGTAATAAGGTACTCTGAGTCCAACACAAAGTCCTCTTTTTTCACAATGTCTGCAAGACTCCGTGTCAGCAAGCTCCCGCTACAAGCACAGGACACTATTATTACAACATGGCTTGAACACTTCTCATTCTCAGTACTGTGCAGGGTAGTGTACTTCCTGCTACAACCCACCTGACTGATGTTATCAACTAAATTAAGAAAAACTTAACATCTTTGTGTCTTTTCTGTCAAATGCAATTAAAAGTTCAAATACCAATTCGATGGAGATCCTTGCCACTGTCCTTAAAGCAACAGGTCAATTGATGCACATTCAGAATACTTATAAAACCATGAAGATTTTGATCTCTGTTCTGCACTCACGCATTCTTCCTCTCCAGGTTCTGCAGGTTGCCCTTCAGATTGTTATAGGCTGAAGCCCTGGCCTTCAGGTCATTGTCAATCTGTGTTACTTGCTGTCGAACAACAGAGGGAGACAAATGAACGTCAACAGCTTTATCAGTGTCCGATTATGCCTCCTCCTCAGGGGCATGTTAACTCTCCCATAGACACCTTGGCCTTTCACTCCAGTAAAGTTCCTACATACCAAGATGTCAGGGCAATCAAAATAGGTAATTCTAAACAACTTGATAATCCAATAATTAATGATTCACCACATCCTACAAGACTTGCCTTGGATATGATTTCAGATATGTTCTTCAGAGACTGCTTGATGGGATACTTGGCCATGTCCCATTGGAATCTTGTGATGTAAGTGATTAGGTCCACTGACAAGAGTAACAACAGCAAACATTAATTCAGTAATGTTGCTCCTTCTTACCAGTCTAGAGATGAGTAATGAGGTCTGGGTGAGTCTTGCTCACCTCCGTTGGCCAGCAGGTTCTCCTGGACTTTATCTCGACTGTCCTCCAGAACATCGGCCATGTACTGGGCCACCTTCTTCACCACACTGTGAATGACACCAAACACACATCACACCTGGCCAGTGCATGGCTGAACACATTCTATACTATTCTCAGGATTCTCTATAATATCCTCAGGTTGTCAGGATCATCACAGGTAAACTGACATTTTGGGAGGAAAAACAAGCTCAAAAGAAGAAGAAAGAGGGGAAATGTAATTGGGAATTCTTCAATATCTAAAATTCTCATTTTCTCCTCAGGACTTGAGACTTCATAAGGCAAAATGCAACAGTTAAACGGTAGTTCTGAAAAAGCAAAACTGCTGTCTATTATCTCATCGAGCAACAAATGCATTTTTGCTATATGTCAATGAGAGTTCAATGACAGATACACAATACAACTGGATTTAATCTAACTGAAAACTAAAACTGTCCTCTCAGCTGCACTTGCTCAGTTGTTTGCTAAAGTTCTGGCCCAGCTGCTAGATTAAGCCAAACAAATCAAGGTTACACACTGACAGATGTCTCTTACAGTAACACACTAATGCTTCATAGCACACAAGTAGCAAGCGAGAGCAGATCTCAGAGCTCCACCTGACTTTTCTAGCACACAGCACTGACCTGCACTATGTTGAACATGGGCAGGATTCCATGCAAAGGACCTTTCTGCAGGTTTTAAGCCTTTGAAGTTCACAAACACTCATAAATAGAATCTTGCAGCCTTGGATGAGCCATAAGTCATGGGATTTAAATATGACAGAGGAAAGAGGCCCCGGTGTGTCATCAAACTGCTAATGGATGATCTGAACCAGGGACGGTGGTTGTTGCACCACTGCGTGAGATTTCTCAGCAAGCACACTGGGGCGACCATGAGAGATTAAAGGCCTCTGACTCGGACCTGAATACTGACCACTGGGCCCGTCTTAACTAATAACATCTTTGCAAACACAAGAATTCACAGAACGCTACTGAAATAGCCTGTGTGAGATGGGAAAGTTTACTTTTAGTATTTCAGATCAAAGAGCATTTGACAAGAGGGTTGGTTTACACTGTGATGGGTTTTTTTGTAGGGTAAAGAAAAAAAAATAGTGCAAGCCATTACTGTCAACACCAGGCAGGAAAAAAGCCATACCTCTCCACAAAAGAGTCCAGTTTGGCCAGCTCATCAGACAGTCCCACTAAAACATCTAATGTGCCGACCTTTAGGGTTGGAGAGACAGAGCCTCTGATTAGAACGTGGTTCAATAAGGCAAAGAAAACACAGCCAAGCAGTGTTTGATCAATGCCAGAGAGCCAGTCAGGCAGCAACAATCCCAGAGATTGGGAGTACTATCGCTGGCACCACCTGTGTACTCGCCCTGTCGGGCATAAACAAACTGACTAAGGGCACATGCAACGTAGCAGACAGGGCAATGGGGTCACTGATGGTGAATTCCTAAAAGGACATGGGCTGTAAGCATCATGGAATATAGGCTAGAGCTCCCAAAGTATTCCTTCAAAAAGAGATGCTTCCACTTGAAACTTTATGTACCTGAAAAGATCAGCGGACAGTTCGACTTGCTTACAAGTCATGTTCTGTTAGGTTCCACACAAGAGGAACTAAAGGGACTCATGGTTTACTCAAATAGAGAAGTCCAGACTTCTACTGTAGACAGGAAGCTAAACTGGCTTGTACTGAACATCAAAATGTATATATAATATAAATCTACAACAGTCCATAAAATGTAATAAAAGGTTTAAATGAAAGTTGTTGATGAAAGTTAATATTTCAAATGTTAATTTTTGTACATAAAGCCCAAGTTTCATTATTCAATCAATGGCATGAACTTGGGGGGGAAAAGGTCAACCTTGAGATCAGGGATATTGAACTTGTTGTTAGTGGACAGGTTGTTGGTGCGGGTGGTGGCCACCATCATTTTGTCCCATGTTTGCTGGCAAGTCTTCTCTCCAGGAGCTGAGATCAACCAAAACTCCGTCATGATTGCACACTGCTAACAACCAGGAGCCGATACAGAGAACTGCTGCAAAACAATACGCATTCACATTCATTCAGACGTAATTCTACGTGCGCTTTTTGTAGCTATAAGAGTCATATCAGCATTATTTCATTTTATACTTGTACTGTTATGGTTGACAGGACAAACTATTTAGTTGGCTAGCTGCATTTGGAAAAGTATTTTGTCCCTCTTAATTTTAGTTCGGCTATCTTCGCTTCATAATATGTTGTAACTAAGTGATTTTATCAGAGTATATAGGTAGATAGTACTATAATATTTTATTTGACCATTTCCGCAAAATGACTGACTAGTCACGAGCTTCTTGCCACAACTCACGTGCCCTGGCAAATTTTCATTCAACTATGTTTTTACAATTATGCCGTTAACTCGACAATATCAATACAAACTGAATTAGCCACTCATCTAGCAAGCGAGTCGGCTAAACTGTGAACACCTCACAAGACTAGCTAACAAGCTAACTTGTTGGTTAACGTTAACAGGATAGCTAGCAAGCTAAATTAGCTAGTTAGCTAGATTACGTTTAAACTGACAAGTTCTGTAGCTGTGCTTCGTCCAAAAAGCAGAACTTGCACATCAGTAGCGCAAAATACCAACGCACGCAGAGAAGACAGTAGACTTAACGTCTGCAAATTCAATTAATCTAGCTATCTTGCATACCAGTAGGGCACTAATCCATCAGCATCAATACAGTGCTTAGAAAGGTTAAAAAGCTAGCTAGCTAGGTAACTAGGTAGCCAGCCAGCTAGCTAGCAGACAATATTTTTTGGCAACATAACAACACAGCATCTGAACAGCTAGCTTAGAGATCCACAAAATGACTTACCTGCAATAAGCAAGATAAAGCGAAAAACAGCTAAAGGCTTATTAGTGTCTATAACACCATTTATTTTAAAGGGTAAATCTTACGATTTGATATTCATAATGACACAACACTGGTGTTTCCAGAGAGCGTCAGTCTCAGGGTCAGCTGACCTGTTGTCAGGCCGTCAAGGTGGTGGGGGCGGTGGAGTCTGAGGTGTTGAGCTGAGACATTATATCACAACGACATCTGGCGGTTTGGAGGTCTTTGCAATTATAATTTTCGTTTGTTCCTTTGAGCTGAGTTGGAACAGTGGTTCCTGTAATACTGTTTATAAAAAAACACGTTTTTAAATGTAACTCGGTTTAGTTGTTTAGTGGATTTGAAAGTTTCTTGCACAAATAACCTGCAATGTTTTTTTTATTTTGTTTGTTAATAAACTGCTAATTCATACAACTTTGACCATGTGTCTCTAAAGTGTTAGTTATGAAATGTATTTACTGAATAAATATATGTTTACTCTCATCATTACTGAACATAAAAGTATAATGTAGCAAAAATTAATAGGGAACATGAAACACAAACACACTCAAATTAATATTATATTAAAATCTGATGTGAAAGGATTTTTTTCATTGTTGGTTTTGTTTAAATATCCATTAAGTCATAAAATAGTATTTGCATGTATATTGTATGTAGGCATGTAAATAAAAAAGATAAAATCAATACAGCAAATTAACTGAAAATACGGGTGGCACATGAGTTTATGGTGCAGAATGGCTCCCTGGAGGGCCAAGTCAAGAATGGCCAGTCAATCACCCTCCAACCCACACTCCTCAAACCCCCACACAGCGAGGAACTGCCTTCTAAATTTGGACAGAAGTCCCACTTCCTGGCCATGGGTGTCCCCCACCCTGAGTTCGAGGAAAACCCCACAAAGGAATATGTTTATGGAGTTCAGTAGGTCTGGGGCGCATTGTTTGGGATACAATGCTGGGACTGACTGGAGCCAACCCCTCAGATCAAACAACAGGGTGGGCTGCCCAGAGACTGGCCTCTGTCCAGCTTGGTGGGGACAAGTCTGGGTATGCATGTCCTAATCAGTCACCCGCATGCAGACCAGGGTGACAGGGGAATAAGGAACGGTGGTGGTTGAGTCTCCAGACCCGGATGTCCAGCTTTTTGTTAGAACTCTTGATTCCACTTCCTTAGTTTCCTAAATGTACTCAACATATGAGCATAATTAAACTATTTGGTCTGGGCAAATAGCAAAACTGTTCATTAAAGGATTTCTGAGTATAGATTTAGAAGGGTTTCTAAATCCACTAACATAGGTCAGTTAGAAACCTTTTTCATTTGTTTGACACTGACAAAACTTTTACCTGACTGGCAAGCTATTCCTTTATCTAGATTACCTCAGCCATTAAAAATGCTATACATTGGAAACTACATTATTCTTCATCTCTGGAAACTACATTATCGACATTAATGTAACATGGATGTCACATTAGAACACATTGTAATGTGGAGGCTGATTTATTTGCTTCTGATAATAAAGAATAACATTCACTTCACTTACTGAAAAGGTTGGGTCTATTACTGGACTGATATGACAGTGCCTTGATTTTTTTCTCCACACCTACTGATGGATGATAGGAGTGGTGGGTTCACTCTGGTACTTTGGGTTTGTACGGTTAAAAGGTAACAGATAATGAGGGTGAACACATGAGATAAGCTCTATTGTCTTGGTTAAAGACTAACTGTCTGTTTTTCAGCTGATATCAGTGTCCTTGGAAAGCTTTAGAAACAAGTCAGGTGAAAAATGTTTAAATGGTGAACATTCTTAAGTAACAATCATGATTGTGAAAAAGGCTAACATAGGGATTTCTGGAGCATTCTTAAGTCCCAGCCCAGTAGTGATGTGTCAGTTGGTCCCAACCTCATAAATTTTGTGAACATGCTAGGAATTTATCACATTGATCTTAAAAATACCAGAGAAATATGTTAAACCAAACGTTTACCTGGATGTAACCCAAAATAAGATGTTTTATTTACTACAGTATGCAAAAGCATACAAAGCCCCAGTTATCGTGTTTATTACCAAGGCTGGGATGATTATTAGGAATTCATCTTGTAATAAAGCAGTTTGTGAACCTTTCATGGTCAAATCCCAGCTATGCTACTGTACAATCTTCGTCTATTGCTGGGGATTGTCTGTGTTTTCAAAAGGATGGTCTTTTTTAAAAACTTGTCATTATTTATTTATTTATTTTATTGAACACTCAGAAAACACGTTTAACTAGTACGGATAAGCTACAAAAATACACTTAAACCAAGATCCCCCTCTACATTAATTATGTAAGCATTTCCTTTTGATTATATTTGTTCATATGTTTTCAACAGCTGTAAAGATGCAGTCTAACATCATGAATTCCTCTTTCATAATGTAAGCGGTGGGTTGTAGAAGATTGAAGTGGGCAAAACACCAGTAAGTGCCAACAACAAACGCCCAGATGCTCATACTATTATAACCAGAACAATAGTAATCAAACACTGCGTTTTACTGAAGGCCACTTTAGATGCTATGCAAGATTGGAAATCATACACACAGTTCTCGTCTGTGGGGAGCGGGCACAAAACTCGGAACAGTTTTGTGTGGTCCAAGGGGAGAAACCTTCACTTACAAGTGGTGACAATAGTCGCAGCACTGAAGCTGGTTTAACAAACAGGGCCATTGTGTAACTTCCCCATTCCACTTTTATTGAATCATCTGACATTTTGACTAAACTCTGGGCTATTCTCAATTAAAATGCCTCAACACAGCAACTATACAGTACTGTGCATGGATACAATAATCTCTACACAGTGTATCTAAATCATCAAAGGTGTTACATTTACTCTATTGTGAAATATATCATTCTTTATATAAATGGCTAGCTATGTAACAGGATATACAGCAGTATAAGCTAATGCCCAAGTGTAAACCATAAGTTGCTCTGCAAGAATAAAAAAACAAACAACATTCTAAACAACTATTAGTGCTATTTGAAACTTTTTTGACAAGTTTTGGCACGTACCACCACTTATTTAGAAATATAGATTCAATAATAGTATCAATACTATTAATAGTATTGATCAGTAGTATTGATTCATTAACAGTATCTTGTCCAGTTATAAATTACAACCTTGTTTGCAACTTTTCCTCATCCTTTAGCTTCTCATCAGTTCATAAATTTCTGCTCCCAGAGCTGCTGTTGGATACCATGTTTTTGGTGGTAATCAGTGGCATTGGCACAGCACCAGAAACACTGTTGAGTCTGACTGATCCATAGCACCACATGAGCACAAGAGTACAGTGGTATGCAAAAGTTTGGGAACCCCTGATCATTTTCATGATTTTCCTTTATAAATCTTTGGTTGTTTGGATC
>JAOYMR010000027.1:3425042-3438755 GCA_025802075.1 Tenebrosternarchus preto | reverse complement strand
GACTGAACAAATAGTAACATTACCCAGTTGTGTAGCTAAATAACAATATCTGAATAATAATAATAATAATAATAATAGAAAAAAGCAAACATTTTTCAAATACCAGCTGTTACCATGCTACTTACATTATTTGCAGGTGAAACACGATGCAATGTACCCATGTTTTAACACTAAGATGTATGGACAATAATAAGTATAGCTAAACCTTGTCAATATTACTTCTGCACCATGTTAAAAAAAATTCCCCCTCTTGTGTTATTCACTCATTCAGCCTTTTCAAACGTCGGAGGAATGGGTGGGCACGAATCCACTATAGGCCAATCGTGAGTAAAGGTGTGTGGAGCCTCTAGCCAATAAGGAGGGAATCAACGCGTGATCAGAGGCTGATTCGCGTCGTGAAATCAGCATGACACGAAGTTCACTGCTTGGCATGTAATCGCGATGACCACCCGAGCCTGCGTTGAATTGACACTCGATGATCGTGCCATAGATACTAAGGGCAGCAGTGCTGTCATGTCTTGTAACCGAGGCCTTGGCTTTGGGTTGTAATGCCTTGAGTACCGGAGAATACATTTCCCCATTTAAAACTGCCAATATGTTTGTATTGTTGCACACGTCGACGGTAATGCATACGGGATTTAAAAAGAGACAGTTACTGATTAATGCTTTCTGTAAACATGCCAATTACTATGAATGACAACATTAAAACATTATAACAAACCAATTAATCAAATATCACCATTTTAGGTTATCTTTCAATATGTTTTATAACTTTGTGCTTGCATGTTGAGACAGAGCTCCCCTATCACCAAACCTCAACAATTATAGACACTAAGTTGACCAATGTAGACTTTCAGGAGAGATCTTAGAGCCTGGAAGGATCTTCTTTTCTAGATCTGTGTTGATCCGATGTGTACTGAGAGGAGGGGAGACCTGAAGCAACCAACCTGTTGAGAGAAAGAGGAAGAGACAGATTAATCACACAAGTGTGCATACTACTAAAAGACATTAAAAAGGCCATAAGATTGAATGACAAGAATTTAATTTTCACATCTGAACTTTGATGTATTGTCTGTGACCTTCTCTGTTCCCTGATTCCTGAATGGTATGATCCTGCCACTTAAGGGAGGAGCTGAGCGGTATATAGAGGGGTAACAGAGAAAGGACATAGTCAAGTATAATGTATTGCTTCATGTCTAATTTATTGATTTATTTTTTTTAATTCACCTCAGTGTTATTGATTCTGTTAGTTTGAACAGCCTAGCTGGAAAACTGTCGGCTCAATCTTGTTAGCAATATTGAATTCTATTTGTAATTATTCAAGGTTATTTGTAAATATTGTTTTTAAACTCACTTTATGATAATTTTGTACCTTACCTTTGTGATATTAGTATATATAATTATGTCTCTGTTTTGTGTATTTTTATGTGTTTACCCTGTATAGAAACATTTCCCCAGTATGGTACTACCTCTTAAAGTCTTTGTACCCAACTGGACGCAAATAAACACTACAACTTTCTCTCTGTCTGTCTATTCACTTATCTATTTACATTCTTCTATGTCTCCATCAAACGAGAAGTGATTATAATTATTCACGTCGGACACCCCCATGTCTCCAAGCTGAGCACAGGGCTATGTCAGGGCTATGTGTGGCTGCTGACTGGTCATACACAGAGGGATCTGAGCCAACCATGCTGGCTCTGTAGTGTTTCTATGGCTGCTGTCTGGCAAATGCAGCATGCACAGAACAGTCATACACAGCCAATGGGGGTGTAATGTAAATGCAAGCAATGTAAATGTCAATGTCAGGTGGCCTTGTTCTCTATCAAACCTCCACTTTAACCACTGATTAAGACAAGGGGTGAGTGTTGTGTGACCTACAGAAGATATTTGGACAATGGACTGGATTTTTTAGAGCATATGTTCAAAATTGACAAGTATAAACGTTCATACAGACTGAATGGCATCGCAGAGGTTATTTTCGTGTTCTCCCTGGCCTGAAGCCAGCAGTCACTGCTCATAAAGTGATCAAATTACCAAAGCAGTCAAACCTACTTCTGATGCTCTTTGATCAATCATGCTGGGACGGATGAATTTGAGGGTGAAACCAAGGAAGCCCTAAAGCCCCAAGACTATCTGGCTTCAACTCAAGGCCTCCTGAACTCTCTTGAGCTCACTAACCCACAAATGCAACTTTATAATAATAATAATAATAAGTTAAACTTATATAGCGCCTTTCTAATACCCAAGGACACTTTACATAAATCCAAAAAAAAAACATTTACTAAGTGGAAGAGAGAAAATAGTGAGAAAAAAGGTGAGTTTTAAGCTGAGTTTTGAAGGAGGAGAAGGATGAACAGAAGCGAAGATGTTGCGGGAGGGCATTCCACAGTTTTGGGGCCATTACACAGAATGAGCGATTTGTATATCATGAACTTTGTATATCATCATGGAATATGATAATAAACTACAGCTCATGTGTTGTGCACTGCTAATACACTGCCAAAGAAGTTGATGTGAGAGATAATTCTGTATTTTAGTGCAAATCTGGCCGATGATAATTTTTTTAACTGCAAGAAGAGTCGATGCATTAGTAATTGACTAATAGTTTAAAATCTTGTATAAAACCTTCCCATATTTGAGATGTGTTACCTCACACTACACACCATGCACCAAAAATGAGTCTATATGCTCTGCTTATTTTTAGCTTTCTAGATCATTCTATGAAGATTCTCAGGAAGTGCAGTGAACCCAAGGAGATCAATGATATGATAGAACAGGGTTTGTTGTTCTACCAATGCCATGTATTTGCATACAACGTTAATTTTTAACCATCCACGCTAGAAATACCACTTTTATAGCTATATTTATCCTGACTAAAGTCCTAGAAAGTGCAGAGGTACATAAAAAGAATTACAGATTAACCTTTTCTTAAGGTCTTGCCCATAAAGAGATTTTAAGAAATCAGAGCCCGGTTTTGCTGAAACATTGCTGAGTTAAGATAATCTTTAGTGGGAAAGAGAGTTTTCAGTGTAATACATGCTCTCAAAAATAATTTTTGTGTTAGTATACTTTTAGGATACATTTTTTGTAATTTTGTAATTTTTTGTAATTTTTTGTAATTTGTAATTTTTTAGTATACGTTTATAGCCCATGTGTTTTAAAAGTGTATTGATTTCCATTAATTTAACTATTGATTTAACATTCATATAACTATTCTAATCACCAAATGTTTATGTGTGTATTCTTTTCACGGAACTAAAACGTGCTTTGTTAAATCATTAAAATGACTTATATTGCAGTAAATTACTATAATGGTGCTGAAAGAGTGCTACCCAGAGACCGTATATTTTATATACGGTCTCTGGTGCTACCACACTCATGAATTCTTTTCAGTACATGATCGCCCTCTGTTGGTCATCGCTTATATGGTGGCTGTATTTTGTCATTTGTGTGACACAGATGAATTGCATTATTTGTACTATTTGCATTTTATTTATATTATATTCTCACAGATGATTAAAAATGTACATATGCATTATTTTCCAAACACAACTATTTAACTAAGAGGGAGTATATTTAGCTGCTTTGATTCCACTGTTCTCAAAGTTTGCAAATGGAAACAAATTTAAATAATGTAATCTACAAATGAAAACATACTGCATTTAACAAACCAAAAGCTTTAAGTGTATTTTATTGATGTTCTGATATTCCTATTCCTATTGTTAATCTCCGTAAATCATTCAAACAAAAGTGGCTTTATCTGTGGTGTGGATATGCGTACAAAAGAGATTTTAGAGGATATTTCAGATGACTAGCAGTTGTCATTCTCAGTTCAGTTTACTGTTTTACATACATACATACATACATACATACACACACACATATATATATATAAAAAGCACCCCACCCCCAACAGCACCATTGATCTGTGTTCTGAATGCACAATCAATGTGAATATGGAACATAAGCAAATCCACTCATCTTGGATAGACTCTTCACTGAACTTCTCTACATTCAATCCAGCAAGCATGCATGTTTTGCAAATCATCTGCAGAATGCAGTCACATGCACAGTTTGTGTGGGTTTTGTTCGAAAAGAGGTGTTGAATTTTTTTGTTCTCCTATGTTGGCCACAGACATACAATTTCTCCTTATAGCCATATAAGGATATAGTTATGTGTTATTTTTCCGTCTGCTCCATAGCAATTGGATTATACAATTAGGTCATCTAAATCAACCTGCAGTAGGCTTCAAATTATAACTCTGCAATGTTTTTTGACAGTCTGAATATGGATCATTTTTGGTGTAAAGGCCAGACTGCATTGAGCTGTGTGTTGGATGGCAGCAGCTTGACCAGTGAACGCCCACATGTTCCTGCTGACCCTAAGTGGACTGTTGCTGAAAGATGCGTTATTGCAGACTACTTCTCCTTGTGAGCCTCAACCATATTATAGATCATCTGCAACTGCGGGATCATGTTCTATCCGAACATGAAACATCCAGAAAGAGTATACTGATAAGATATTATTCAGTGTATACCATCCATGCCCCACAAATAGTTTGGTCTTTTCCTTTCCATCACCTAACAACCGTAGTCTGCCTACAACTTGTTGGTACACGACTTCTGGCTTGTTAAACCTGGCACTAACAAATCATGGACATATTAACTTTAGGCAATGTCATAAAATTAAAGTAGCACTAGTAGATATGTAATCATTCATAAAGACTGAAGGAAATATTTTGGTAGTAGAATTACTACTGAATTTAGCAAAAAAAAAAGGCAACAGAGAAAGCATGTCTCATATTTTTGATTGGACCCTAGTTCCATATTCCTTTGATTTTGGAAACATTTTATATTGTTGACTGTACCACTTATTAAGTTCTTGGTTTTATAGTGTGTCAGACCTGTTAGATAATAGTTATCGTCCAAGATACTGAATAGTTTACAAAAAAGCTAAACTTATTTTTTTCCAGAACTTGCCAGTTTTCTCAGATGAACACTTTGCCAGTCGCTGTTTTTACGTACCCTTTTCCGTTTATATTATTTATTTATTCAATTATAGTGTTATTTTCTTTTTTGTTAACATGAATACTATAGACTCCTATAACGAAAACGTTTTATCCTTACACTGAAAGAGCAAATCTACAGTCAAGAAGAAAAGATACGGTTTTTAGCTAAAAATGCGTAATTGTTCTTTCTGATAATGAATACTTCACATGAATGAGCCACATTTTTCTTCATGCAGACGACTAAAGGGCGCACGCGGCAAAGGGTATCAGCAGTTTAGTCTTTAGAGCCCCGAGAACCGAGACTGTCTCACCATACCTAATCATACGAGACCATTCTCTTTGTTCTGAAATATGAGAGATGTGTTAGCGCTTACTGCCTATGAGGTGCCTAAAGATACGCGCGCGTATTACCCATCCCCCCAGGTATGTCACTGACATCTTTATAGATGTGAGTACTTGTCTGCCTCTTTTCATGAATGCGCAGCGTTCACGAAATTCTCAAACGAGCGAACGACAGCCTATCATAATGAAGTATTTATTATATTTTCCCAGAAATCCCAAAACGTACAGCTTTTGTTGTGTGCATTTCGAGAGAATAGGGTTAATAACAGTCGAACACTAGAAAAAAACTAAATCCAAATACCCAAACGCATACAACATTGTGGTTTTATGATATGCATAAAACCGTTTTAACAACAGTGTCCTCGCAATGACAACACATGCTTGGAAGTGCTTCTTTTCGTCCCCTTTATGCTCCAGAGCCAATCCGCTTCGCCATTAAATGTTTTCCTGCTACAGCCCAGGATCCAACCAGCATCAACGTTATATCCTTGTTTGTCGACATAGAACGAAGAAGCTTGGTAGAGTTAAGATGGCGGCATGTGGGTGAGGAGGTTGTATATCTCAGCTCTGGGTTTTGTCTCGCAAAGAGGATTTATAGTGAAATACACCATTACACATAATCAGTAAGAGACGATACACATATACTCTACAAATTTTGGCTTATTTTGGACTCAAATAATGACCTCTATACACTTCGTCGTTCACCCGTTGCCCGGGACCGAGGATCAGCTCAATGACAGGTATTTGTTGCGGGCGGGGGAAACAAGGGTTCAGATCAATATTTGTGTACGGGGTGTGGTAAAGATATTTTCAGATGTTTTACTACTTTATCTTGTTTCCTGATGTTATTTAGCAACACTTAATATGTGTCGATTTTACTTTATCATCTAGTAGTGAGGCCCAGCTTCTCAAATCTTTCTCGATGTCGGTGCTAGACTTGGCTAGTAGCTTTTCCCAACTAGATAGCTAGCAAAGCTAACTGGAATGATTGGCCGATAGTCAAAGTTGAGATGGACAATGCGGATTGGGGGATGGGGAGAAAAGAGAGGGAACACTAAAAATACGTTTAAGTACAAGTAGTTTTAATCAATCGAGGAATATGGATTTGTTCGTTATATTAAATCGCATCTGGGTGATGTTGCAAATGATGTAAACCAATAAGCGATTAAGAAATCTGTTGTGCTGGAGTAGCGAGTTAGCTAGCTAGCTAGAGCTAGGTTAGCTAGCTAAAGTCTATTTAACCGCTTGCTCGCATTAGCGAGCCAACTAGCTTGCGCAAACCGATTTGCTAGCTGGGTAACATAGCTGTCCCGGCTAGCTAATTACGTTCTCTGCACGTTGTCGTACCATAAGAAGACGTATGGCTCCCACGGCTTTGTGTAATTCCTTATCCTTGTTCCTAATTTATATAACTTGGCTAACTAGCAAGCTAGTTTGACTTGTTAATCAGGCTGGTTTGCAAAAGACACATACCAAAAAATAAAAATATAAAGGCTTCATATCTGGCGAAATGTCCACTGGCCTCTGGTTGAGTTTATATTTGGCTCGCTCGTTTTTTTTTGTTTCGTTTTATTTTAACATGGGCTAGAATGCCTTTGTCCTTTTTACTTGATGACAGTGCTGATATTTATGATACGTGTAGTGTTATGTAAACTATGTTTGATTTTTTGAGTCTTTTCGAAGTACAAGATGACGTTGTATTTAGACGTTGTGGCTACTTGTATTAGCTCCCTAGCTAATTAGCTAGCTAGGTAGCTTGTCAGGATTGAGTAGATTAGCTAGCTAGCTAGCTATTTAAGCGCCAGTGCTAAGTTATGTAGCTACAGGATGTTCTGATTATTTAGCTGATTGATTGGTCGATATGTTTGAACATGTGAGCGTTTACGGCAAATCAATAGGCTAATCTAAACATTAGTGACAACTTTACGTTGCGGTCTGCCTTTGAGTTAAAACAAATTTTCCGCGGAGGAAAACCATTACTTTTACTCTAGCTAGCATAAGTAGCTAGCTAATTTTGATGATCGGGACTTCACCGCAGTTTAGTCTGTGCCAGCGAAAACGTAGCTGCAATGTTCTTGCTACATATCTGACTGGCTGCTTTTTGTTATGTTGCTTGAAACGACAGAGACGTTGCGAATTTAATCTAACTAGTCAAGCGTGCCAGTTTTATCTATTTTAATACATGCGTTTGTATGTCTGTTTATATGTAACTATGCTGTGCCTCATTTATTACAGTTTAAACTTTTTTATGGCGACTACTTTTTCAGTTAATGTAATTGTTTTGCAGTTAGCATGTCATTTACATTATACATATGAAGAGATATAGGTTATATTGTCAACAGCCAATCTTCTTTCTAGTGCTTTTGTTGTCAGACTGTGATTGTGTCCATCAGGAACAAGTCTACGACTTGTGTTTATCAGACCTTATTTCCATTTAGAAAAGGCTTTGTATGCCGATGGTAATTGTCTCCTTTTTATATATTTTTTTTTTGAGGAATTGTCACTGGAAATGAGGTGCTTTCCAGTCGCAGTGGCCCTTCATGTGCAGCTGTGAGATTCAGTATGACATCAGCAGATTAAGCTGCTTGTGCAAGGCTATTTGTTGAACAGGGGCTGCTCCCGAATGGTTCAATGCACAAAACAACTGTTCGCTTTGACTTTACAATGTTGTATACAGGGTACTTATTCAGGGTTTCAGCCTAGCTGATGCACCTGATAAATTTCAAATGCTTGGCATATATGCTGCTTTACAAAGTGAGAGTCTCTGTTGAATCTTTAACTCAGTCTTTTTACTCTGCAGCACTTTGACAGATTAGGAAGTTAAGAGAATTTAATAATTTATGTTGCTGAAATGTATAAATGCAGCATACTGTGTTTTGAATCATATTGCTAAGGTGACATGTAGCAGTATTTACAATATGGTGTGTGCTAGCATTTACAACTGACTTGATTGTACTTGGATTGTGTCTATTGTTGTATTTAATCTTGACCAGTTACCTTCTAAAATCACCAGGCTGAAGTCTAATTTTGTTTGCATGTTCTGATTCCAGCTTTCCCAGCACAAAGTGCCTCTTGGCATTGGCTAAATCAGATCAGTATAACTAATTCTCAATTTTCAAGATGGAGTGAATGTTGTGTGTAATTGTTCACAGACCCTCTCTGCCCCTGCACATCTGTGTGAGGTGAGGTACAGGGGGTATTATCACAGAGGGTTAAAGGAGAGCTCATTTAGGCCCTCAGAGGCTAATCAGAGGTGTTTCTCTGCCAGCTTGACTGGTTTCTAAGGAGACCCAGTGCAGAGTGTCTGTTTTCAGGAGCAGGGTGGGAGCCTTCTTCTCCCATGTGGGTCAAAAGAGACAATACTGAACCCTGGCATTGAAGCTCCAGTGCTAGAATGAAGTACTTGAGAGGCACAGTTGTTCGGGTTTCTACGAAATCGCAGCTCTGTCTGAGATTAACTTGACTGATTGCATATGTCTAACATAATTAATTGTGTAACTGCATTTCTTTGCATTGCCTATTTGTGCTTCATGCTTATAAGGTATCAGGTAACACGGGAAGCAACTGATGGTTGGTACTGAAACTAACTGATGGCTCTGTTGAAGGGGAAAAGTGTGTGTGTGTGTGTGTGTGTGTTGCATGCTGCTTTCCCACACTGCTCTGCTACCAGGATGTGTTGAAGTCGCTGGGCTGAGAGCAAGAACGCATCTAGGGCTCTGATTAGCAATGATAATGTGGTCTAATTTTTCTAGTCAGCATATCAGAAATTTAAGATAACCCAGTATGTTCATATTTAATCGACCAAAAGCCTTGTTTCATACTCCTTCCTTTTTTAAAACTGTATCACTTGTCCCTGTTTTCTGAAACAAATGCTGCTGTCAGCTGAAATGTGTAATGTGTAAACCAGAATGTATAATTTCAGATTTCAACAAATCATTTGATTATAATGCTGTTTAGATATTAACATTTGCATTTCCTCCTCCTTGGCTCTTCAATCTGCATCAATGTGAAGTGTTGACAGATTTAAATATAAAATAAGATTGAACAGAGCTTTGTCTTTGTAAAAGAAAACTTTGGTGGTCAGAGTGCATCAGAATGAAATGGTCCACTGGCCCAGTTTAACTTCTGTGAGCCATTGCTCAGTACAAGTTCTGCTTGAGGCTGTTCATGTGCAGGAGAGTGTGTAGCATCTTAACCACTGCAAACGGCTGATCGTGTGGAGGAGGAATCGCAGTAAAGCGGCTCCGCGCCTCTTTATGAGCTTCTACCGTCCAACTTATACGAGCTGTACTTCTCTGAACAGAAAATTCTGTTCAAGCTTATTAATGTTGGATAGATCCAGGGTGCCATTAAAATGTATTAAAGTTAAACTCGTATTGGAAAAGGTCCTGGTAAACCTGTTTTAATCAGTAGAGTCACTCATGGTTTTGGATGGCGGTCTTGGCTCCTGGATCGGGCCTGTTGCTTTTGAATATGTTGCATAACACTTTCTGCAACTGCAGTTTATATTTGGTTCCCAATTAGTGTAGGGACAAGTAAGCTACTCGTGCACATGATGGAGTTTCTGTTGAGTTTGTTTAGAGTGCTCTCTACATTGTTCTGGTTGTGTTTCTAAAAGAAATGGTTCACATTTGCCATTCTCTCAACAGACTTCGTGAAGTATCTGAGAAACTCAACAAATACAACTGTAACAGGTAAGGAGAACGTGAATCTTATTGTGTTGACCAGTAATGGTTTCCTCACCTACCAGAATGGTGCACACGCAGCTCGTGTGCATACCTCCTGGTATGTGTCACATCGGCAACTTGAACTTTTATGAACCACATGCAGATTCAAGTAGTTCACACCATCTCCCTTTTTAACTTGAAACGTCAATTATTTAATTCCCCGTTCATCTCATTAGGGTTGTATCATTTTAGAATTTGTGTACCACTCTGGTGGGATTTGTCTTGGCAGTACTGATATCATAGAAGGCAGCTGTATGTAAATTATACCTTTAATGGATCTGAAATGTTTTTTAAAACTCTTTTCTTTAAGCATCCTGACCAGTCTCAGAAATCTGGATGTTTTTAAGCCACTGTATTTACATGAGCCAAGAAATATGAATTATTTTGTATATGAAAATGCAGGCCAGGTTATAGATCATTATCATTACAGATGATTATAACAGTGGCACGTGAAAGGTTCACATTTTTGGTTTAAATGTAATGTAAGGCCCATTACAGTCAAAAACTGTAGTACTACTTTTTTGTCCATATCATGTAGCCGTACTGACATTATCCTGAATTTGGTCGTCAGTCAGAGCTTATCCATACTACTTTAGCACTGGCTATGCAGTTGGGCATGTCTAGTGAAAACCTCTCTGTTGCCTGCAACCTAGAGGGAGTTTTTTGACAGATCCAAGCACTGCATCCAGCCTCCCCATTTAGTTAAATTAGTTTTGTCATTTGGAGTTGACGTCATGCTGCAGGTAACCTGTGTGAGCCCGGCCACCGCTTCCATCTCTCACGGTCGGCCTGATGAACTGTAGTTTTTTTTTTTTTTTTCCTCTTTCCAAAATGTCAGGAATGTCAAAGATGGTAAATACACCTCCTCCTGGAATGCCACGGTCTTGCAGAATTTTGTTTCAACCTTGATCCAGTGAGCTGATGCATTGGGGGTGGGGTGGGGTGTGGTAGTTATGAGGGAGTAGAAATATTCAGATTTTGAAACATCTCAGTGTTGTATTGAACTGAGAGTGTCACAGTGGTACTGCTTTTTAGGAGTCGGATGTCGGAACAATATCCCCTTTTGTTTGTGTTTTTAGTAGATCCCATGGTTCATTAAAACCACGTCATTTCACCAAGCAGGGCCTCTTTAATGATTTTTTTCTCTCTACTTTCCAGTCATCCACAGCTTAACCTCCTGGAGCAGGCCACACTTAAACAGTGTGTGGTCGGACCAAACCATGCAGGCTTTCTGCTTGAGGTAGGATTTTAAATGATGTTTGTGAAGAATGTGGGTGTTTTTTTTTTTTTTTTTTATATGGGTTAAGTGGCCCTGGAGCCCTTTGTTCTATGTGCACAGTATCCCCACAGATTTAGACTCTGCAGGAAATGACGATGCCCTCTGTTTCAGGATGGACGCATCTGCAGGATAAGTTTTGCTGTTCAGCCAGATCGATTGGAGTTGGGCAAGCCAGATGGAAGTGATGGGTGAGACTAGTCATTTTTCTATACTTGCAATGAGCAGGGTCTTTTAATTATTTTTTTGGGGGTGGATGGGATGGGGTGGAGTGCAAGTGTCATTTTGGACAGTTTAAGTGTCACTCAGGTGCAGATGGCTGCCTTTGGATGTAGTATAGGCGTTATTTAGTGCGTCGGACCTTTTATCTTCGTACTAACAGAGATTTACACAGAGGGAATATTAAAGAAAACTGTCCTGCTTTATGATTGTGTATCGATTGGTAAGCTACTTATTTTGTTGCAAAGTACATTTATTTTCAAAAGTCAACATGTACCACCTTTATGCCACTGTTTTATACATTACGAAATCTGAGCTCTCTTGTTTTTCTTGCAGTACAGCACTATCATAGATGACAGAGAACATTACGGGTGGTGGTTTTTTTATTTGCTCAGGGTGTATTTTTTAAGAGGCACCATAAAGTAAGATGAAGCTGTACTGAGCTTTTGTGTGCGTGTTTTTTGAAAATGAGGTGGTTTAGCTGGTATGACTTTAGCTTCTGTGGCTCCAGGCGCTGGATATATAGATTTGCCTTATTTTGTGGCTTTGTAAAAGACAGGGCTGCTTCTGTTTTGCATAGTATGTTGGAATGGGCTTGCTGCTAAAGTTTAAATTCAAGTTTGATCCAGATGTCCCATGAGAGTGGCTTTTGTTTGCTGTTCTGGGAAAGCATCTCATTCTCAAGTGGCTAGATAACACAGCTGGCCATGGCAGATTTTTTTTTTTTAGCCCGTTTAAATCCACATATTGTGTTGATATTGAATGCTGTTGTTTTGCCTTGTGTGCTGCAGAAATGCTCATCTTCAGTAGTTTAGCATCGTCTTGCTTTATCTGTCGGTGTTTGTTCGTGTGTCATCTCTAGAGTGATTACAATGGCATTTACTTTTTAACATAACTGTTCCTCAGTGATTCCTATGAGGGGTGGGGGAGGTGGAAAAAAAGTTGAGAAGCCCCTGTTTTCACCCAGCAGCCATTGAAATCTGACCAGTTTGGTGTGAGGACAGAGTTGTAGCCTTTTCTGATATTCAAGGGTGTTGCCGTGCTAGTCAGCCCCTCCAGTGTTTCCTCCCGCTGTTTTAGAGACTGACAGACAGACAGACGAATGAATGGACCAATTGGCATCTGTGCCTGGACTACCCAGGCTCTGCTCAGCAGTCCCCTGTCGGGGGCTAGAGGTTTGTAACTGTAATTTCCGGTCTTTTGTTTCCAGTTCAAAGTTGAGCAGTGGCTCAGGGGCAGGAAGGACGTCCAGGCCAGGTAGGACTAGTGATCCGCCCTGGTTCCTGTCTGATTCTGACCCTTTGGGCCGACTGGCAGGCAACACCCTTGGGTAAGTTGTTGGCAGTGGGGGTTTTCAAAATACAAGCCTGACGGGTAACGTTACCAGAGGCATGATGCAGTGATGCCACCTGTGGTTACACACCTACCTACCTACCTACCTACCTACCTGGTGGGAAATCTCAGGGCATTTTCGTGTGTGCGTGTGTGCGTGCGTGCGTGTGCGAGCGTGCGTGTGCGAGCGTGCGTGTGCGAGCGTGCGTGCGCGAGCGTGCGTGCGCGTGTGTGTTAAATGCTTCGTTATGATGGTCCATTCCTAGAAAGGGACATTTTAAAGCTTGGAGCATCCAGATATGGGAGCACAGATTCTAACCAGAGCATTTCTCTGGAGTAATATGCTTGTGTGGAACGTGCTCCAACATGACTTAATAATTCACCTTCTCTGTATGGATCAGAAAGGATTTAATGACTTTGGATCTAGAGTAGATGTGTCTGTTAGCACAAGAACAGTGAAAACTGTTCTTCAGTTTATCACAATCAGCTATTTAAACTCTAGGAAGTTGAATGAATCTGATTACGGGTCCCCAGTAATTGCTAGCTGATTACACTTCCTCTTCATTTGCTTTTGTTTGTAAATGTTTCATTTTGCTTTACAAAATAAGAGGATTTGTTTATTAAAGGATTTGTTAGTGCTTCTTATGTATTTATGTATTTTATTTTATGATGGTAGTAATATTATTGATTGTTTTTGTTAGCTTGGTTAAATGCATTATATCCACTTATTGAAGAGGTGTGTGTGTGTGTGTGTGTGTGTGTGTGTGTGTGTGTGTGTGTGTGTGTGTGTGTGTGTGTGTGTGTG
>JAOYMR010000027.1:3413857-3424942 GCA_025802075.1 Tenebrosternarchus preto | reverse complement strand
TGTGTGTGTGTGTGTGTGTGTGTGTGTGTGTGTGTGTGTGTGTGTGTGTGTGTGTGTGTGTGTGTGTGTCTGTCTGCTGCTAGGAGTCGCTGGAGTTCTGGTGTGAGCGGTGGAGGCAGTGCTGGAGGCGGGGCCAGCGGGGGTGGTGGAACAGGTGGAGGTGGGGGCAGTGGGGGTGGAGGGGGTGGAGCGGGGGGTGGAGGCGGTGGCTCCTCGGGCCGCTCCAGTACGGCAGGAGCACGGGACTCGCGGAGGCAGACCCGGGTGATCCGCACGGGCAGAGATAGAGGCTCTGGTCTGCTGGGTAGTCAGCCACAACCAATCATCCCAGCATCAGTCATCCCAGAGGAACTTATCTCTCAAGTAACTCACCTCCACTTTCACAGAGCTTTAGTTTGGTTCTGGTACTTAAGTAGCTCGGTTAAACTCTGGTGTGACCTGCACCTCAGGCCCAGGTGGTCCTGCAAGGCAAGTCGAGAAGCGTCATCATCCGGGAGCTGCAGCGCACCAACCTGGACGTGAACCTGGCTGTGAACAACCTGCTGAGCCGCGATGATGAAGACGGTGACGATGGTGATGACACTGCCAGCGAGTCCTACCTGCCCGGAGGTGGGGGCTTCCCTGAGCACCGCACCACTGCGCCCAATAAGGGCTTGTGGACTAAATGATTCACCCGTCTAATTGTGATCAAGCTGGGAAAATAAACTAGATCGTGCAGGGATGTGCTGATTCACTGAAGTTTGATGGTGATGTATGATAATGTATTGGGTATTTTCTAAGGGAGAAAGAAAACCACCTGTTTTGAATATGTTCAGCTTTAAGGACTGGGTAGTTTTCTTTGGTGGTCTGCAGAAGAGCATGTCTCAAGCTTTAATTGGTACACATTTTCCCCCTCGCTGTTAGCCCGTGGTGGGTAGCTGGGCTGACGTGGCCCTGTTGAACGCTAACCATACAAACCCACTGTTTCCCGCAGAAGACCTGATGTCACTGCTGGACGCAGACATCCACTCAGGACACCCCAGCGTCATCATCGACGCGGACGCCATGTTCTCTGAGGACATCAGCTACTTCGGCTACCCGTCCTTCCGTCGCTCGTCCCTCTCTCGCCTCGGCTCCTCCCGAGGTAACGGACAAACAGCAATGCTCCTCTTAACAGGAGTTATTGTGTGACATCTTTACCCGGGTTTTATACAGGGCAGCCAAAAATATGTTTTAAAGAGGGAGGGGGGGGGGCGGGTGAGGGCACATGAAATGCTAAAAGTTTGCCGTGCATATAGTATAAACAATTGTGACATTATTGCTTGGTTGTAGCTCTAAATCGTGAGGTAAGCAGAAGAGGTCCAGGTTAGGTTGGTTGTCTTTGCTCTTAACTGTTTCAGGTAGGGTCAGTAAGGGAGCTGATAGCCGAACGGAAAGCGTTGTCTGTGTGTGTTAGCGTCAGAGCTCTCCATGCTGGTGACCCATCGTCGTGTGTGTGTGTGTGTAAGCATGCAGCGGGGTGGACAGACAAAGAGCCCTCTGAGAAAGGCCCTGCTGTAGCATTGCGGTGCAGTCAGTCTCAGACCCTGCAGCCAATTTAGAAATGTCCCCTTCACTGGACACCCCCCCGACAGCCAGCCAAGACTGCCCTGGCCCCTTCTCCTGCCCCCTGGCAGCTCGGCCAGTCTTGGATCTTAATTCTTAATGCTGTTTCATGTGCAACCAGCCTGCCCCCCCCCCCCCCCCCTACTTTTCCTTCTATCTGTTTTGAGTGTTCAGATACAATAAAGAACCTCTAATCAAACTGCCTGAAAACTGCATGGGTGGTTTTGGGCGGTATTGATATATTTGCTATAAAATATGTATGAATATTAGCTGGTGGTGTCAAGTGAAGATTCAGTATAAGAACAAAACAAGGAAAAAAACCCTTCCAGTTATTCATTTCCGTATTACTTATTTCTTTAAACATGTCTTATGTAGTTAATTTTCAATAAATTCATGTGGTAGTTATTAATCTGACTGATTCTGAGGGTCTTTCCCAGAGAGTGGCTTACTAGTGTCCCACTGGTGTGACCCTATTGCATACCAGTTCTCCTTCTTCCCCTAGAGCGCGACTCGGAGCTCCTGCGGGAACGCGAGTCGGTGCTGCGGCTGCGCGAGAGGCGCTGGCTGGACGGGGCGTCCTTCGACACCGAGCGCGGCTCCACCAGCCGGGAGGGCGAGCCCAGCCTGGATAAGAAGAGCACGCCCCTGCAGAGCCCCGTCTCCCTGGGCGACGAGCTGCAGTGGTGGCCCGATAAGGTGAGGCCGCCGGGTAAAGGCGGAGGGCGTTTGTGTCGTCGTGGTGATGCCTGCAAAAATATGAGGGGGATGTGTAATGTGAAACTGTAGTGTTTTGAGTCATCTAATAAATATGCGTTTTCTGTTTTTAACTTGCTATTATACTTTTCATGTTCTACCCTAACACTGATTTTTGTGTGGTTGTATGTGTGTGTTCTTTGTGTTAACGCTCCTGAAGGATGGCACAAGGTTCGTGAGCATTGGGGCCATGTTCTCCGAGCTCGTGGCAGTCAGCTCTAAAGGAGAACTGTACCAGTGGAAGTGGAACGAGCCGGAACCGTACAGGAACTCGCAGGTAGGGCACCTGATCTCAGTCTGCTGCTTAACTACACAGCCTGTGACTTGGGCTCATGCTGGTTAATTGTCCTTGTTATTGCTGAGAGGTTCTACTGGAGCTGTGAGATGGATTATGATTTTATTATGGCATTATACTGCTTAATATTTCTACATGCCAGGTAATTAAATTTTTTTAACAAAGGATTTTGTGTAACCATAGTAACAGACTTCCTCTTTCCCAGAATCCATCCATCCACCACCCTCGTGTGTCCTTCCTCGGTTTGACCAATGAGAAGATCACCCTCTTGTCTGCCAACAGTATCCGTGCCACAGTGGCTACTGAAACCAGCAAGGTCAGGCTGCCTATGCTCTTCTGCCGTTTTGTAGTTTGGTAATTCCTCATTTTTTTTTGTCTTTTTTAAGCTGGGCGCTCAACCGCGTGGTTCTGTGTGTGCGAGCAGGTGGCCACGTGGGTGGACGAGACCCTGAGTTCGGTGGCGTGTAAACTGGAACATGGTGCACAGACCTTCCCCGAGCTGCAGGGCGAGCGCATCGTCTCCTTGCACTGCTGCTCCCTCTACACCTGCGCCCAGCTGGAGAACAGCCTCTACTGGTGGTGCGCGCCTCGCTCTGCCTGCTTGCTCCTGGCTCCTTTTCTTCATTGTTCTCTCTCTCTCTCTCTCTCTCTCTCTCTCTCTTTCTCTCCCCTTCTCTCCTTTCCATCTTTCCTTTCGTCCCTAATGTCTTTTCCAACTCGTATTGTCTTGTGTGTGTTTTTTTTATTATTATTATTATATATGCCAAAGGGCGATATCTGAAACAGCTTTTAGATGACAGCAGAGTTGGCCTTCCTCCACACGAACCTGGGAACTAGAGCAGGATGTTTCTGCTGTGTCCTTCCTGTAGGGGTGTTGTGCCTTTTAGTCAGCGGAAGAAGATGCTTGAGAAGGCCAGAGCCAAGAACAAGAAACCAAAGTCCAGTGCAGGCATTTCATCCATCCCCAACATCACAGTGGGCACTCAGGTGAAAGAAATGTTCATTCATTCATGTGGTCGTCGAGGAAAAAAAAAAAGATTGAATCTGGTACTAATACCCAGAACTTTGTTGTTTGTGCTTGGGCATAGTGAACACGCGCATAGATTTAAGGTATTATGTTTAAGAAAATATCCGTTTCTGTAAGTTGTGCGTTTCTTTACGGCCCCGGGTATTTAAGGTGGATGCTTAATTATTCTTTTTCAAGTCAGTTAAAACGTTAGGGACATGTTACCTGGCTGCATCCACAAACCTGAGCAGTGAGCCGTGTTGCAGGTGTGTCTGAGGAACAACCCCCTGTACCACGCGGGTGCCGTGGCCTTCTCCGTCAACGCTGGGGTCCCCAAAGTGGGCGTCCTGCTCGAGTCCGTGTGGAACATGAACGACAGCTGCCGGTTCCAGCTGCGTTCTCCAGAAAGCCTCAAGAGCATGGAGAAGAACACTAAGGCCCAGGAGACCAAGTAGGGCCTGGATGATATCCGGGGGGGTGGAATATGATATTGTGATATATTATAATGTGGTTCTTATGTCTTAATATAATCAAAACACATATGCCTTACCATCAAAAATATTCTAAGAATATACATTAAATACGTGAGTGAACAGTATTATGTTTGTAAAACAACATGCATTGTTTTAAATTATTTACATTTTATTGATTGTGGGCTCACAATGGCACACATCAACTTTGTGAAACTTCAGGGATGTCTGCATTATACAATAGTATTGGAGTAAGAAGTAAACAAAACATTGTCGTCTCGTTTCCTGCCCCACGGCCTCGGGGTCGTTCGGGTTCTGACGGCTTTGTTTTGGTCTCGCAGGACGGAGAGTAAACCCGACCTGGTTAAAACGGAGATGGGGCCGCCCCCGTCACCCGCCTCCACCTGCAGCGATACCTCCTCCATTGCCAGCAGTGCCTCGCTGCCATACAGTATGTGCTACACCCTGTTAACGCACACCCAAATGAAACGGGCTTGCAGTGGGCTGGAGTAGCTGTAAGACAAAGTTCTAGAGTCCCCCCACTACAGAGAGACCGAGGGCCTGTGCTGATCTGCGTTCTGCTCTCTACGCTGTTAACACCACTCCTTCAGCATTGCTCTTGTTAAAGGAGAACTTCAGAGAAAAGTTCATAACAATTCATAACGCCCAATGAGGACCGGGTGGCATCTTTTCTTTTCTTGATGTTAATGGGCACCGGCTGGCTGGCACATTCTGTTCTTCAGTGCTGGTGGCTTTGTGTGTGTCGGGAAGGGTGGAGTGGAATTAAGTTTAACGCAAACCTCTGGGGTGTTGTGTGGAATGAGTCCTGGCCTACTAGCACTGACCCTGGTCTTACTCCAGTTGCCATTAATTTCTTCCCAATTATATCTGTGCCAGTTTTCATATTTGATTCTATATCATGTTACTTAAAAAGAGCTTCATGACCAAACCCGGTCCATGAAGAGCTTTAACCTTGTGATTAATGATTCAGGTTGTCCCATATTTCCTAGGGTAAGTATATATTTTTCCAGCATATTTAAATTTTGTGCTAATATTGCTTTGTTAGCTTTCACTAGAAAACAAAACGGCTGCTTTCTGCATATGAGCCTTTTCCTCAGAAAGATGTTTTGTAAAGGAAAACCTCAGGCAAAGAGGAAAAATACTCATCAGATGGCTGAGGTTTTTTTTTTTTTTTTTTTTTTTTGTGGGTCTCCGGGTGAGGGTGTATGATGTGGCGGGGACTGGGGAGGCCGCAGTGGGTGGTGCTTTACCTTGTTGCTCGCTGTGCTGCAGAGCGGAGGAGATCCACGCCTGCTCCACGAGAGGAGGAGAAAGTGAACGAGGAGCAGTGGCCTCTACGAGAGGTTGTGTTCGTGGAGGATGTTAAAAATGTCCCCGTGGGCAAGGTAGGTGTTCCTGCAGGATGCCCGAAGCGGGCGCTGTGGAGAGCGGGAACGCCCATGGCTGTCTCGCCCGGCCCCTACCCCACGGGCCTTCAATCACTACACGTGTTTTGTATTAATGTTTCTTTTGCAAGCTGAATATATATTTGTATTTAATGCAATGTTGAAGATCTTATCACAATTTTAAGATTGTATGATTATCATAAACAAAAGTATTTATATATGACAAGCATTTTCTGTAGTTCATCTTTATTAACTTTAAGAGTAAAATGCAGTATCTCTTTGTAGTTGTCATTTTTTTAATTCTAAACTTTTGTAACAATAGAACATTGAATTATGTAACTTGTTGACTTAAATTGTTTTGCTGTGTTTGTTTCTCTGTGTGTCTCGTCTTTTCTCTTTCTTTTCTCTTTCTCTGTGTTGACTTCTCGCTATGACGCCACATTTGCAATAAATCTCTCTTTTGAACTCAAGGTGCTAAAAGTCGATGGTGCATATGTTGCTGTGAAATTTCCAGGGACGTCGAGCAGCGTGAGCAGCCAGAGTGCAGCTCCCACTGACTCTGACCCGTCCTCACTACTGCAGGACTGCAGGCTCCTCAGAATAGATGAACTACAGGTAGGAACACCAACCAGACGGACACGCGCACTCTCCCCACGACACCAGGACCAGGCTTCTGATAGATAAAGAGCATTACGTAAAGGGACACAAAGACAAACATGGTTTTTTTTTTTTATGTGTGCATGTATATTAATAAAGTTACTACTGTATACAAGTATACATACTGTGTAATAGTGTTTCTGATAACTTAATGCTGTCTTTTTCTTTTGTTTCAACAGGTTGTTAAAACTGGTGGAACTCCTAAAGTTCCAGACTGTTTTCAGCGCACACCCAAAAAACTTTGTATACCAGAAAAAGCTGAAATTTTAGCTGTGAACGTTGACTCCAAAGGTAAGTGGCATTATGAAATGGCTTACAAAATGATCCCTGTTTCCAAAGAGCACTATAGTGTGAAGATTACCTTAGTTAGGGGCTGTATGTTCAGAGTGTCTGATGACCATGTCAGAACAGCTAACCATTCAGCAACTGTGAAAGCAGACCGCTTGATTGTAGAAATGTATTTTTCTTTTCTTAACCCACAGTGATGAACTAGTAACGTGCTGTATTTGCACATACTTATTAAGGAAATGGTCGAGGGTTTATACTGGAATATTCAGAATAATTTACAGTGGTTTTAGGATGTTCTTGTCAGTTGTTCATTATATAGTTACTGAAGAGCTCTTTTCAGTAGACACCACAGGGTGTCCTTTTTGCATTGCCTAACTTCGTCCAAAAAACAACCTAAAGTCCTGATTTTAAGCAACCTGACGTTATGCTGAATAAAGTGGTTTTTTTTTTTTTCTTTTTCCTTTTCCATGTTTAACCCCAGCGCGTTTCTTTAAATGTGAGGATATTGTTGTGAATAATGTATCTGAAGTATCTGCTAAAGTCCTGTGTTTTTCTCCACTGCCCACAGGAGTCCATGCTGTGCTGAAAACAGGTAGCTGGGTTAGGTACTGTATATTTGACTTGGCCACTGGCAAAGCCGAACAGGAGAATCACTTTCCCACAAGTAACCTGGCCTTTCTGGGCCAGAGTGAGCGCAACGTGGCCATCTTCACCGCCGGCCAGGTAGGAGCCCCTCCCCTTGGCCCTGGCAGTAGAAAGCTCTGGTGTCTCATGCTGGAGCCATCTTAGAAATGAACTGGAAATTAATTTTAAATAACCAAGTGTGTTGGTGTTCCTGCAGTTTTAATGCATTTAATTGTTAAATGTTCCATACTGTTGTAATACGTGTTCTGTATAAATATGCCGGGTATGATTTATCATAAATGAGGCGAGGTGATTGGTTAAATCCCACTTTAATAGTATTTAGATGCTGAACCTCAACAGTTCTTGATTTTGAAATCCTTGGAAAGAATCACAAACAAAATATACTTGGATTTTCTTAAAAGTGGATTGGTTTTTACTCATATGGCTTGAAAAGTAATTTTCAGTTATAATTTTAGGTCTGTTTATGCTACTCTGTGAATTTAGAAGTTGGTTATGGAACTTGTGCCTGAGGTCTTTGAACAGTCATGGAAAGTCCTGACTTGCTGGGACCTTGTAATGTGCGGCTCACATTTTCCACAGAAGTCTTCATGTTTTTTTGTTGTTTTTTTTTCTCTTTGGGTCCGTTTAAACGGTGTGATCTCAGAAGTAATGCGTCTCGACACCTTGAAGTTTCTGACTGTAGTGATTTTATGTGAACAGGAGAGTCCCGTTATACTGCGTGATGGCAATGGGACCATTTACCCAATGGCTAAAGACTGCATGGGTGGAATACGAGACCCTGATTGGCTGGACCTGCCACCCATTGCCAGTCTGGGCATGGGAGTTCATTCCCTTGCAAACCTCCCCAGCAACTCCACTATTAAAAAGAAGGCGGCCATCATCATCATGGCAGTGGAGGTACACACCGACTCACCAACCTTCTGTTAGCCAACATGTTTGTGAATGGTTGGGACCACATTAAACGATTTTTTTCTTATTATGGTAACATCAGTAGGTGTGATAATAGCTACTGAGTTTAATACTTATTGTAGATCTAGCAGTCTGTTTCCAAATTGCTTTGTACAGATCATTGATTGATTGAATACTGTAGGATCATCTCGGAGGCACCGGGCAGGAAGTTCATGTCTGAACAATTTGCATGTGGTATTTTTTAAATTTTGTTTGTGTGTGTGTCTCAGAAGCAGACGCTGATGCAGCATGTCCTGCGCTGTGATTACGAGGCCTGCCGGCAGTACCTGGTGGGCCTGGAGCAGGCGGTCCTGCTCGAGCAGAACGCCCACGCGTTGGACGCCCTGCTGGGCCACCGCTGCGACGGGAACCGCAACCTCCTGCACGCCTGTGTCTCCGTCTGCTTCCCCGTCAGCAATAAGGAGACCAAGGAGGAGGAAGGTTTGCAAGATGCCTCCATGGGTTCGCCTTACTGCTGGAGCAAAGATCAAGCTTAACTGAACTTAACTGTCTTATGTTTGTTCAATAAGAGTTTTGATAGTGTATTTTGGCCATGTTTGGTGGTGATGGTTCTTTGCTAAAACATGGGTTTAAGGGGTTTATATCTTGTGAAATGCAAATTTGCATTTCACATCAACTGATTATATGGAAGACATCATTAATGATGAACATCACACACACATCTGTAATGGTGAATGGGGAAACTAGTAGTGAGCATTTAATCTGACCTAATTCTTCACAGAACTCTTTCTCTGCTGTTATCCTTCACTTATGCATATCTGTTTTAGCGTTGTGGTTTGTCCGGGCTCTGCTTGGTTCTGTCTGTCGACCCTTGTGTTTTCTTAGCATTTCTCCTGCTGCAGATGTTCTGTGTGGTGTGTTGCAGAGGCTGAGCGCTCGGAGAGAAACACGTTTGCCGAGCGTCTGTCTGCCGTGGAAGCCATAGCTAATGCCATATCAGTGGTGTCCAGCAACAGCTCGGGAAGCCGGACAGGATCATCCAGCAGTCGCGGGTAAAGACGTCCTTCAGAAAGTTGCCACACGTTTGCACATTCGTCGGTTTGGCCTTGGTTTCTGGCTCTCTGCATCACTTCGTTTGTTTATCTTGTGTTTCCAGTATGAGCTGTAAAGGGCAAGAGTCATTTCAGTCGGTAATGAACCCAGTTCCTCTAATGGAGCTCCATTAGGTTTTCTTCAAGATGACGTGTTAAAAATTGTCACTGCCGTACAACAGATGCAGGTTGAAGGTGGCACTTTTGCCAGAACTCTTTGGTCAACTGTAAATGCTTTTGTTTTGAATTGGAATCATATAGAAACTCGGTCATGACACTTCCATGAAGTCATGCACACCTGCTTCCCAAAGGCTTCATCAAAGAGGCCCATCTTTTATCGAGTCACCCAGGGCAGAGGTCCAGACTGCCCAAGGAAGCAACAGGAGTACCAGCACTGCACTTCAGAATCTTCATGACACGGTTTCTTTGGCTGAACAGCTGCATGCAAGCCTAGGATCACTAGGATCAATGCCAGGAGCCGCCTGGAGAAGTGGAAATGTATTCTCTGGAGTGATGAATCACGCTTCATGAGTTGGCAGTCTAATGGAAGAATCTGGGTTTGGTGGATGACTAAAATCCCTACTTACTGGAACGTATGGTGCCAGAATTAAAGGCTGGTGGAGGAGGAATCGGTTTTTTGGGGGGGGGGGGTCTGATTTTCAGGGCTTGGGCTCTTTCATTCCAGTGAGAGGTAGTGTGATACTATATCATACCAGGACAAATAACATGTTTACAGCTTTGTGGCAACAGTCTTGGGGAAGGGCCTGTTCTGTGTTGGTATGACTGCGCCCCTGTGCACAAGGATTGTGGTCTGTGCGGATATTGTTTGATGTGTTTAGTGTGAAGGATCTCCAGTGGCCTGCACAAAGCACTGAGCTCAACCCCACTGAACTGAGATCAGTTGGAACGTTGATTTATAAGCCAGGCCTTCACGCCCAGCATCACTGACTGACCTTACAGTGCTGTTTTCATTGAATGGGCACACATTCCCCAACACGCTTCAAAATATTGTGCAAAGCCTTTCCAGAAGAGTAGAGCTTGTTGTAGGATGACTAAGAGCTTGGACAGCAATCGCCTCTCAGCGACCATCTCTACTGAGCCCACTTAGAACTGAGCCAACCCTTATTCTCCAGTCTGCCAGAGTCCTTAGTCATCCTGGTCCCACCCCCCTGCACACTAATGCTTCAGCAGTGCTATCTGACTACTTCTTGATCTCCGTTGTGTAGACTCCGCCTTCGGGAGATGATGAGGCGCTCGCTCCGAGCGGCAGGATTGGGCCGCCACGAGTCTGGTCCTTCCTCCAGCGACCACCAGGACCCGGTCTCTCCGCCCATCGCCCCTCCAAGCTGGGTGCCCGACCCCCCACCCATGGACCCTGGTACGTGTAGTGGGTCCTAACCGAACCGGCAGAAACACTTTTATTTGTAATGCTTCATGATAATAGACACTTTGTGGATCAATTGGATAAATAATAAGGGTATCTCAAGTTTGGGAACAATTCCAGGGTGCAGATTTTAAGGAATCTTTCCTGGTTTAAAAGGAGATTAGTGCCTTCGATTTCGTTTGGGCCTGTAGTCTTTATTTTATTAAAAATAAATAAATAAATAAATAATTTAAAAATCTCAGTCGCATGCCTGGGTGTAGCCCCTAACCTACAAAACGGTCTCCTCTGCTAGATGGTGATATTGATTTCATCTTGGCCCCTGCAGTCGGTTCACTCACCACAGCCTCTACTGGCCCAAGCCAAGGACCGAGCACTTCCACCATACCGGGTGAGGCAGACGAGTCGCTTCGTTTCTGTCTGGGTTTTAGTACACCTTTAGTACACTTTTAGTACACCTGCACATCGACTATCACATGGCATGCTTGACTCCCTGGCCTTGGGTGGGGGGGGGGGGGGGGGGGGGGGGGGGGGGGGGGCGGGGGGGGGGGGGGGGGGGCGGGGGGGGCGCCGGGGCGCCGGCGGCGCCGCGCGGGGGGG